>JAULKM010145403.1:0-34321 GCA_032355605.1 Rubia tinctorum | reverse complement strand
TTTTTAATGAGGTAGTGTGATCATTGTAACATTAATTTTATTTTGGGTTTTGGACTGATAGATTTCGGCCATGTAGGCCTTATGGATTTGTTCGAAAATAATGACAGTCCATTAGGGTTTACCATATTCAGTTTTATTCTGATTAGAATTAGATTGGGTAAGATTAAATAAGGTAATATTTTTTCCAGTCTAATTCTAGAAAGGATCGGCCGCACCTTACTAAGATAGGGTTTGATTTTTGGTATTTTAGTTAGATATGATTTTAGCTTCCTTAAGCTGCCATGATATTGATTTAGATTCTGATTGTGATTAGGGTTTTGGGATGGCCGAATTCTTCTCTATTTAAAGAGAGGGCAGCCGAGTTTTGTAACATCTTTTATCAATCATATATTCATACTTATGAGACATTCTCATTATCTTCATTGTTGCTTAAACCTGCGGGCTATTTAAGTTTCAATTTCCTTCGTAGGCATACCCTACGGGTTAGACGTTTATAGAGAAACCTTGTAAGTGTACCCTGCGGGCTAGACGCTTATAAGCCGAGTTAAGTGTACCCTACAGGCTAGACGATGCAATTCGTGCATTTATTTGAGTTGGACGAAATTCTCAAGTAAATAAAGATTTGATAATCCGCAATCAAGTGTCTTCGCAAGGAGATTCATATCACCTTTCCCCTCTCTATTTTCTTTCCTTATCGACTCTCCTTTCCCCCCTTCTTTTTTTTCTCTTTTCCGCTCTCGTTTTCTCCCTCTCCATTGGCTCTCGTTTCCTCCCACAACCTCGATTCTTGTTTCCTCCAACTTCCCCAGTTTTCGTTTCCCCCGTCGCCCCAGTTCTTGTTTCGCCCCCACCGCCCCAGTTTTTTTGCCAAAGAATTTCTTCGCCGGAAAAACGAGGCAGAATAAGAAAGGTTGGGGTGAGGGCGTGGAAGGGAATCTGGGTCTTGGAATTGGGCTGTGGGCTGTATCCGGCGGGGTTGGGCTAGGGTCGAGAGGGACTGGGGATGCTAGTAGGCGGCGACGGCGGTGCAGACGGTGGCGTCGACCGAGCAAAGGTAACGGTGGCATAAGAACCGATGGCAGGCGGGCCAAAATTTGGAGAGAAATTTGTTTTATTTTTTTATTTTAAAATTAATATTTTACATGTATATACGTCTTAGGACATAAACTAGTAAAATACAAGGTGTGATATATCAACACGTAAAAAATGGAATTAAAGTTGCTTTATGGAGGTTGGGATCATGATTTTTGTTTGGAGACTAATTAATGGATTAGTAAATTATACAAACGCCTTGCAAAAAATTGGAACTCAGGATTCATCTAAGTGTACATTTTGTCTACATGGGATACAATGATACATCTTTGTATGGATGTGTTGAACATCATCTTCTCTCAGTTGAATCAACATGTATTTTGGACTTTTCCTTCTTCAAACGCAATATTTGCGCCAGTTTTGCCTTTTATTTTTTAACAACAAAAGCTCGACTTGCAAGAAGAAATTTATTGTAGTTTTTCCTTTGTTTACTATTGATGTGGAAAATTCCTTTCTAGTGATGATAGTGCATGAAATCAGCTTACTGCGATTCTTAGCCCCTTCTGGTGCTTACAAATGTCTTAGGGTTGGTCTCATAGAGGAAGCTCTGATGATCAAGTCAATATCGTATGTATGTCTTGTGTATTTTAAGGGTAAAATGTCACTTATCTTTTTTTGGTGTTTTCTATCTTTATTTATAGGTTTTTGATCATGTAGTCGTGGTACGACTATTGCTCTTTCCTCTTGGGATCATGGTCCAGTAGAGAGGTGTTATGGCAAGTGGTGCTTTCTGCTTTTCCGCGTATGGTCAGTTAGGGATGTTTTTGTGTGGTCGGTCTTTGTGAATTCGGCGAACTACCTTGATTCAACGAAGCCATGGTTTCGCATTCTCAATTTAACTAATTAGGACTAGGCAAGTTATATATATACCATAACCCACCCTCCATCCATGGAGTAATGGAGAATGGAGTAAAGGGTGATTGTTTGTGTGATGTGAACGATGCAATATTCGAAGCGAAGTGATAATGGAGAAAAATATTCAATGGGTTAATCATGTATAAACATTATAATAAATATGGAATTTGAAATGACTTCGCGGTAGAAATCTTTAGACAAAATTTTGCAATGTTTTAAGTATAAATGTAATGAAATGCAAAATTTATGATATTTGTTTAGTATCCCTCTAATATTTTGAGTTGGTTATTAATGACCCAAAAAAATGGAAGATTTATTGTATAAATAAAATGTCATACTCCCTCCGTCCCATCACAAATTTACCCCCAATCATTGCACATTGTTTAACAAACATGTTTGACAATTAATATGTTTAACTACGCCTAAACCCGACAAATAAAAATTAAATAATAATAAACTACTTATTACGATGAATTCAACAATATCAAAAAAGGTAATAATATTTCTCGTGTCTATTTAAATATGCAGTATAATTTTGATAAAGAACAGTTCCAAAAAGTAGATGGAAAATTTGGGTTGGGATAGAGGGAGTATGGAGTAATCATTACGAAGCATGTTTCCCTATATCGGCGTGTGATGGTTTTGGTTTCTAACAGACACAACTAATTTATTACATTGAAAATGTACATATTTCAATAAGTAACTTTATAGATTTTTACTCCCTGGTGACTCAATAAAAGCAAGTGTTCTTCAAAAGAGTTCACAATTTCTCTTCATTGGTAGGTGCTATTAGAATTTCCATAAACCAGTTTAAGGGCTTATTTTGTGAAGGTAAATTATTCTCCCTAAATTTTCTAATTTTGGGATCATAATAGTTGTCGCACCGAGTTATCGTCTTCTACTACTAATTAATTGCAATGTAAGTAGGTGTAGTAGTGAGGTACTCGTAATGTTGTGCATGCTAAGAATGAGGGTGAAGTCATGGAGTATGATACTAGGGAAGGATGAGGTAGTTAAATGGTTAACGATTGTAAAAGTGTCATGATTGAAAATAACTTAATAGCTTTGAAGGAGCAATGCCCTTTCTTAAACGAATGTGAAATTAGTAGACCAGGTGTATGGGAGAGGGTATGGAGTCTTTCTACTAGGTTTTTTTTTGGCGTATGAACATCATTTGTTGTATGGGTTTACCCTACCCGCTCCAGATTTTGTTCAGGGTGTAATGAAGTCTTATGGTGTTTCTCTAGCTCAACATGATTCTCTGGGTATGACTATCATTGGGGTTTTAAGGAGGTGTGCAGTAGGGCTGGGAAGAAATTTAGTGTGGGTTTGTTCTCTAGATTTTTTCAACTCCGATTTGAAGAATATTGAAGACAAGTTTACATTTTATCCATGTATTCTTGGGGAGCAAGTGGTGTAGGATTTTCCTAGAATTTTAGGGTATGGAAAGATAGATACATGTTCATCAGGTTGCTGATGGAAAATCTATGCCTCAATAAAATAATGTGGTGTCTTGAGATTGGCAGTCTAGTAAAGAAATGAAGTTTAAAAACTATAGTGTTATTATGAAGGGTTTGGCCACTCATTTGATGCGGCTGGGGAGTCCTAGGGGGAAGCAAGGTTTTTTATATTCTTTTATATCAGATGTTAGGAATTTATACAGTTTATTGTATGTTCGGTATTTGAGTACTATGCTCTTCATCAATAATCACTTTTTTTTGTAGGTATGACAATATCCAGCATGGTGATTGAGCATCCCGTTATTTGGGATGATATGGAAAAAGTTCCTTATATGACGGAGCCTAACTGAATCATCGGTGTCTGAAAAATGTACATAGTGATCCTAAGTTGAAAGGGGGGAGAGAAGTGAAGTGTGGGCTAACCTGAAGACGCTTGAACCTCGTCAGCAGTACCTAGCTTATATTACAAAATCAGGCTCTGTAAGTGAAAAATGTAAGCATGGGGGAAGGAGAGGCTAGTGTTGAGCCATACAAAGTGCAGAAGTTGAAAAATCCTGCTAGTGAAGCGGTAAAGGACTCATCAACTTTATATGTGACGAAACAGTCACAAAAGTCAACGAGTACTACTAAGGGAACAGTTGACATGTTTGATCAAGCTAATGAGGTAACTGTACTAATGAATTGTTTATTATTGGCAGATGGGGGAGTGTTTTCCATCTTTTTGGAAACGTCTTGCCAAAATTGCTAAGGAGGAAAGTGTTCTTCCCAAGTGGGTAGAGGAGTTGGAGGCAACTTTAGAGCAAAGTGAGGGAGAGTTGGCGAATTAGGGAAGTCTTCGCCAAGAGGAGATTAAGTAATATGGTGTATTAAAGGTAGAGCTCTAGAATCTGAGGAACGAGAGTCCTACTCATCCAGATAATCGGGTTGTAAGAACCCAAGGGCTTTACGACTTCTTTGCATATGTGTACATTAAGGTTGCAAGCTGCAACTTCTTTGCATGCGTATTATTTTTACTCTTTTTGAAGTGAAGGATTTCGAAAAGGTTAAGGGTATATAATGGCTCTACCCTCTTCAAGAACCTTCACTTCAGACAACAGTCCAGTAGTTCGGAATGTAAGTCTGGATCAAAATAATAGAGATAGGGCCCAAATATTTAAAGGAGCAGCTAAATGATGTAAGTGTTGAGTATAAGGCAACAGTGCGTGCCTTTCAAAACCTTCAACTGGAATTTTAGAAAGAGAAAAAGGAGTGCAAGAAAGAATGTTAAACCACGATCTGATGGTCGAACATTTCTTCAACGTGTCGAAAGTTCGAAGACCAAATTTCCAACTTGTCTATTAATTGATTCTTAGTAGATATGGCTGATAAATACAGTCCATTAGGTACCAAATTAGATCTTACCTCTTTTTCGACCTATCATTGGAGCTTATTATTGCTACAAATGAGCAAGCAATTAGAAAGTTTCCAGGAGAAAATGGGAAGCTCAATCTTGATATTATGGCACTTGGAGTTAAGTGTCCTAATTTAGACTCCAGTATTCTTAGGAAGAAGCTGGCTATAATAGATCGAACCCTGAGGGATCATCCTGCCACTGTTGTCGTCTATCAATAAAGTCTCAAGGCTTATGGTATTTTATTTTAACATGGGGAAGATCCAAAGTTGATCGAGAACATTTGCGCCTTTCTTTGATCTTTTGTAAGAAATATGCGAGGACTTGTTCCCAAAAAAAAAAGGTAAAGCCCAAGCGACGTATGATCAGGCACTGGCTTGGCTTAGTCGGCTGGATTGGGGTAGTGAAATTGCTCTAAGTTTACCTTCTAGTTCTGATGCTCTAATCCATCAAAGTTAGGCAAACCAGGTTGTGGTCAGCTAGGCCTTAGTAATTCAAGATGATAGTTCTATAGGTTTATCCAGTCATAGGGCCGGTCGAGGTAGACCAGGATCTTAACTTTCTGGTTATAGTCTTTATGTTGTAAAAATAAATATTCTTTTTTTTCATAAAAGAGATTTTCAGCTTCGGGATTTGATACCATCTAAACTTTTGTTCATCCACTTTAAGGATTATTCATCCTTTAGGGAGAAATTTTTCGTAGACTAACCTTCATCCTCTTTAGGTTAATTTTCATCCCTTAGGAGTACTTATTTGTGAAAAGACATTCTTCTACTTTTGGGAATTTTTTCAACCCTTAGGAAGCACCTATCGTAGAGGAACGTTCATCCACTTTAGAGAGTTTTTCATCCCTTAATGAGAACTTGTTGTGGATAAATGTTCGTCTATTTTCAAGAGTTTTTCATCCTTTAGGGAGAACTTGTTTTATATATTGCCGATAGATATTAACTACCCTCTTATGAAATTTCAGTAGTTATGAGATTGTTTTCTGATGAGACGTCTCTTAAGGTGAGAAGGGCTATCCTTTGATTGGATTTCAGCCTTTGGAGTTGCCTTCTAATTAGATATTCTTTCAATGTACAATGGCTATCCTCTAATGGCATTTCATCTTTTGGAGATTGTCTTCTGATCAGATATCTCTTTGATGTAGAATGCCTATTCTCTTATGGGCATCTGCAGATAGAGTCATCACATGAAAATCAACTTAAAGTCTATTAAAAATATATGTGGTGAACGATTCCCTAGGTGTTAGGTTACAAAAAACACAACCCATATAGTCTCTCTAGAGTGAAATACTCCCTAGGCATAAAAACAAAAAAATGTGTCCAAACTATAGTTCTTTTTTATGGGGGAATTTACGCCATGGCTGTGGTACACAAGATTGTTGTTGCATGTGAGCTTCAACTTATGGACACTAGGAGATGGAGCTCAACCTTTGTCTTCTCAATATCAGTGATTATGGGCTCTGAGCCATCTATCCTTTATATCCTCGTCAAATGCACATTGCTTGAGGAAGAGGGATGACATATGTACAAAAGTTGCATTAGAATTGTCTTAAATTAAAACTCATTCTTCTCTAACATATCAACCCAACTAACAATAGGTTTGGTCTTACGGAGTACTTGACCAATTGTAGCGATCTTTAACAGTAGCATTTTTGAGATATAATCTTCCTCTCCCAAGTTGTAGAATACATGGATCGGATTGACTCCCTTCATGTTATTGAGATGTTTCCCAGCTATAATCATGCAATGTTGGGCCATTGATTGGTCTCCTCTTACTGAAGTGATAACCTTCTCTATTTGGATATTAAGTACTAAATGGTAGGTGGACCAAATAGCTTTGGCTTCATTCACACAACACCGGTCGATTATGAAGTTGAAAGGTGATGGAGCATCCACGGCGGTGAAATCGCACATCACCTTTTTCACTTTTTCCTTATCCTTGATCATTACTGGTAGGTTGATTATGTAGATCGGACACTTAGCCCTTCTTGTGAACCTATATAGGGGATACAATGACTTTCTTAGCTTATGCTTGATGATGCCTAGTTGGTCAAAGAAACTAACAAACATAACCTTGACCCCACTTCCATTGTCGATAAGCACTCTCTTCACTAGGACGCTTCTTATATTTCCTGAAATCGCCATAGGATCGGAATATGGAGTGCTATTAGGAATCCCACTGGCATAAAAAATTATGATTATTTAGGTGTTGGTGGAGGAAAACTGTGTATGCTGATGGCTAGGATACTATCCATAGATCTGTTCGAAGGGGTATATGACTTAAATCACAGCTTGAGTGAAACTGAGCCTTTCCTTTTTCTTATCTAATTTATCCCTTCGACCGGTCATATCATTATCTCTCTTCCATTTGGTGGATTCCTATACCCTGGTATATCTTTCTATACTGGCTTGGAGCTGTTGTACGATGGATAAAATATCAGCCACTATCGTCTCGTACAACCTCTAGTTGGCCATAAAATTCATGTAAGCCAAGATGACAATGATGTCAGCTTTATCAATGAAACCTAGGCTTTCATCTATGTAGCGCATGTAGAAACATGTGGTTGACTCATTAGACTTTTGTCGAAAGCTTAGTAGATCTATCACCATCTTAGTGAACTTCTTCAGCAAGCAAAAAAGTGTAAGTGGGCTTCGACCGAAGGCATGATAATCATTGAGTTGTCCATGGGTAAAGATTCAAACCACTGTAACTCTTTACCCCTAAGGTTTGATCCTACTAATTTGCATCTGACATTGAGAGGAATGTCCTGTGATGCCATAATCTATTGGTAGATATATACCTAAATCGTATTTTCCATCATAGGTGGGAACATTGTTTGGAAGCTTCTGCATCGGATTCTAAGGATTGTTGTGAATGGTGAAAAAATGGGTTGTCCATGCTTGTCGATATTACGCTCTAGTTTCTTATGTATAGCACTGGGGTTTCTATCTTCTACGGGATTCTCTGGTATCCCAGTACTTTTGGATACTCGTGGGAATAACTCCTCTATTATTTACATCTCATTGGTGTTGTGTGAAGGGGTATCCTCATTGAAACCAAGGGTTGTATCACCAAATTAGTAAATAGATCCAACCTTGGTGGTTGCAGAAGCACTTGTCCCAAGGTATAGGCTGTGAGATGGTCCCTTGATTGACCATGATCAACCAATGAGGGAAAGGTTGCACATGAGAAGAGGTTGCACCAAGGTTAAGATTATCTTGAATAGTAAAAAGTAGCTAACTGTAGCTGTTGTATAATCAGCTCTTATGATGTCACATGTATCAATGTTTATGAATGCATTTATGTCTGCGCCTACATCATCTAGGGTACCTGTGTATATATTTGTACCCATATCTGTGGTGGTATCTATTCCAATCTTAGTTCCACGTTATCCATAACTTGTGCCCCGCTTATAAATGAAAATGGGACGTTATTGATGTTAGGGTTTGGTTGTGGACAAGCGATGCCTTTTTTTGCAAGGATCGTCACTAGTATTGCCGTTGTAATAGTGACACCTTTTTATTCCATTAATCTAGTGAAACCTGATTTACACTATTGAATAAATTCTTGTCTGGTGGCTTGTTCTTCGGTGTCAAGTGATACCGTGTACGTATTTTGAGATTTTCCATGTTCTTGTTCAAATGGTAATGTTGCACCTTCGGTCAAAATCAGATTAGTAGTTTTTGGGTGATATGCTGATGAGGGAGAAACTGTAATCTGTTGACCGGCTGCTGGTAAGGGACTAACCAATGCCAATTAGTTTTTGGAGGAGGATTGGTGATCTCCTAAAGTGAGTCCCCTATGTCACCATGTTTGATGTTACCTGCAACTAGCTTTTGCACGTAGTTCTCTTTGAGGGCGTCATTAAACAAGATGTTCAGTTATTGATAATTAGGTCAATCGGGTGTGCCAATTGAAGCGTATCGAACCGCAATCAGATGGACAAACCTTTCTTCAATGCGTCGAACCTAGAAAAAAACTCCCTCGGGATGTTTGGAGTTGGGCTTTGCCCCCTATAGTGATCTTCCATTTGGATTTGGGCTTCGCCCCAGTGGAGAATAATTTCATGGCCTTTGGCTCAAGTGGGGATCTTCGGCTTGACCATTATCAATGGTCAATTTGAATATTCTAAAATTCTACAATCTAGGATGATCATATTCCAAGTCCTGGACAAGATACAATTAGAGTTTGGCAGGAATCCAACAGACTGTACCGAATGTATTGAGACTTCAAAAGAGTAGAGGGAAATTCATGGGTAAAGAAGATTTAGGGGAGACGGGAACATACAACTCATAATTTAAGTGAATCCCTTGGCATCAATAGTACAACAATCCCCGATGTATTGAACCCAGTTCAACAACGTGTGACATTGTTTCTTTTAATAAAAACATGAAAACATTAGTTCAAACTCGAGTAGAAGCATAAACAGATCAAAAGTGTACATACACCTCAGACGAGATTGCTTTGACTACATCCCCTTTTCAGGAAGATTTAATTGCAGTAGAAAATTGCCTCCAATATCTTAGTAAAGAGGGGATAACAAGAGCAACCATTTGTGTACTGATTCTCTTTGGCAGTGAATTTTCTCACCAAAAAACAGAAACAATCAATAGGTGTTGGAAATGAGGTAAAAGATACACTCAATATTGTAGTCTCTTTCGAGAATATTTCATTCGTAAAAGTCCAGAGAAATGGTGTGAAAATGGCCCATATGTTAGCCCACTCTGTAATAACATCTATTCCTAGTTAATGAAAATCTCTTTCCAGATAAAAAAAAAAAGAATACGAAAATTTTGGACCCAAAAACTTTGTGAAATGATTTCGTTATTCCAAAACTGAAGAAAACTTCATCAACTTCTACTAACTATCAAATGAAAGAAGATAGAAAATGGTATTGGTAGAAATTGAAAGAAGTAGTCATTTTATTTTTCTTTAGTTTGATGGTAGTTTTGTTTTAAAGTGTTCTGGTCAAAGATGTAGTTATTATTTTGGTTTTTAATATATTTATTAAACTTAATATTTTAGTGTTTAAGGATTGAAGGAAATGACATGTACCGTAATGTTTATGTTGTTATGTTATTTAACTCTTCATGTTTTCAATTTTCCATCGATAGAAACCACCGACATCAGTCAATGACACAAATATTTAACACTAGCTTACAATCAAAAACCATTGACAGTTAAAGGGATTTATGTTATCTTTGTAAAAAAAAGGAAGGGAAAGCACTTGGAGAAGTTGGAAGATTAATACAACAATTGAAGAATCCAACTGTTTTTAGTTTAACAGTATTAGTTTTCTAGCCAAAGCAAGCTAGTTAAACTTGATATGACAGCTTGTAAATATATCTAACTAGGTACATAGATTGGGGTAGTGGTATACATCTCCCTTAACCACTCAAAATCTAAGCCAAAGACAACACCTCGTGACCAACTAGCTGGGTAAGCAAACATAGAGTACAACTCGCATGGTACAGGAAGAACTCCACCTCGTGAAGGAAGATGGTCAACACCCATGATCATCCCAATAAGACAAAGATTTAGTAATGATGAGAGCAACGTGGACTACGATCAGCGGAGATCACGCAGTTCACCGGCTATAAATGGAGATTCTGGACAAGAAAACATATAATGGCATATTTCCATAGACAAGTTAATGTGAATCAATGTATTGACTTAGGCATCGAAGTAGGATCCCAGGGACCTCCATGAGACCTTATTTTGCAGGTCAGCCAAGCTGGCATGATACACCACACTGATTCTAGTTATTATGTTCGCCCAAAAGGATTCCCCTGGGCCGCATCAATGGCGTCACCTATGTGGATCAATTTTTTTCTTTCTAGGCCTCTATAATATCTGGGAATGGCCAATTTTCGCAACCACGAACTTTCACGCTACTCAAAACTGAAAGAAAACACGATTAGTAAAAAGGCAGTATGAAGTCGGGTATTAAAAGGTAAGAAAACCATAAAACTCAAAAGGTACCGTCCTTATACAAACACACATTACTCAAATCCAATCCCCGCTCAGTCCTATGCATGTAGTAGTATTAATAAATAAATAGTAACATGTACACTACGACAACGAAATAGTCATGGAAAGTAGGTCTACTATAAAGAACTAAAAGTGTGACAAGTACCGAGTGGAGTACACAATCAAAAACTAAAAATGTGATTTGGCTAAAAGAGCCCAATGAGGCAATGATTATTTTTTCGCTCTAATGACCCAAGATATAAATACATTAGGGTACAGTAACAAAACACTAATTTAAATCTCTCATATTGCATCGAGGATTTTTACATTATTTCAAGTGATAAACTCACTACATAAATAAAATAGCTAACTAAGTTTTAGGTTGTGAGTTAGCCCGCCTATAAGGATGGTGCAGCGATGTGATGTCGTTAAAGCCTCATCTTGCAGCTCTAAGAGGAGCATTGGACCATAGTCCAGCTCCTCCACATGGCCCCATATTATACTCTGTAGTGCACCCTTGATTCGGGGAAATTAACCTAAAAATGGGATATATACAAATATAACCATATATACTTCAGTAGGTGCACATATAACCCTAAGATAATTCAAAATACAAAAAACAACCCTAACTACTTAATGAAAGTGAAAATATAACACATTGACTTGTCATTTCCTATCATTGACTGACCGAAAATGACCAAAATCCCCTTTGGGCCAAAGCTGAAAATTTATTTCCCATTTTACCTTTTTGTCTTCTTTTTCTTCTTCATACTCCCCTCTTGACCTAGTCATTGGTTACCAAGACCAAGCTACCACCGGCCACCACCTTTGTCCACCTCAACAACCACCTACTGGCCATCACAACGACCAGCTTCGGCTACCATAACCCGTGGCCACTGCCACATCCCGACTACCATAACCCATCACCACCACCACCTCTGGCCACCAAATCCACCACGCCCGATGCCACAACTTTCGGCCACCATAGCAACAAAGTCCAACGCCACAACTTCTGGCCACTAAAGCTTCACGGTGAGGATCAAAACCCATTATCGTGCCATCGTAAAGCTATAGCCCACCCGGCCCCAATGCCACTTCATCCGATACCATCTAGTCCCGATGTCACTCTGCTCGATGTCATCGCAAAACCTTAGAGGATGCAAAGCTTCTCTCCGATAAGGATCAAAACCAATGGCACCCAATTAGGGTTTGCCCATCACGAGGTGCCCTCCAAAGTTAAAGATAAAATTTTAATAGCCCTTCGTCGGCCGCTATCCTTGTCAGTCACCGGCTTCTACATTTGTCCCATAGTTGAATCTGCATTTGGTCGTCACAAAGACAACCGCCGGAGTAATATTTCAGAGGTACATATTCAATGAGCACAGAAATCTCCGGTCGTTCATCGTGTGTCGTTGAGTTTATCCCACCTTCATGCGCCGTACTGCTTCTGCACTTAACCGGGGCACAACTGGAAAGTGGCGGACAAGAAGGAAAATAAATGGCAGTAAAGAAGACGAGTGAAGAAGAATGGGTTAAGACTTAGGGCTAGAGGTATAATCATCAATTCACTTTTTTATTAAAAAAATCTTTTTATTTTTTATAATGGTAAAATTACCTTTTCATTTAAATCTGGATTTAAGCTGTCATAATGGGTATAGTTGCACTTACACTTACTTTCTAAGACTATATTTTAAGCTGTCATAATGGGTATATTTGCACTTACACTTACTTTCTAAGGTTATATTTTCACTTTCAATTATCAAAAGATTATATTTGCACTTATGTGAATCAGGTAGGGTTATAGATGCACTTTTCTCCCTGAAATTGGAATGTGTCCAAGGAAACGATGAATTTCCATCATCCAATTTTAATTATCCAAGCATACGTTACCCCGTCTTAGCATAGCCAAACCTGCACCTCAAGCCCTCTATCTGGTGCATCTTTCGACTATACAGCCCACCTGCCCCTAAGAATCAAGTCGTCAGGAGTCTAGGCTTCTCCTCGCATCGGTTCCCCATGAACCCCATAAAAGATGGCCGAATGATAGAGATTCATCATCCTCCTCCACCTTGTCATTTTCTAATCCCAATCGCTAATCATAGTAAGTGGAAGAAAAATATATAAGTAAAACATAAAGGGTTCATAACAATAGATGAAAAATAGAATAGTTAAATTCACGCTTACATCTCACTTGAGCTTTCTTTGAAAATATTGTAAGGAACGTTAACCTAGCATGCGTCGCCGAAAATGGAGATAATTCCACCAAACAACTCATTCAAGAAGGATTATCACTGAACCAATAAGGTCATTTGAACAAGATCCAACCATCCTCAGAGTCATGCACCATGTTTACCAGAAGAAGTTTACAACTTACACGCATTCACAATAGCTTCAATAACAACACACAACCACTAGAGCAGAGACACAAAATAACTTAGCACAATTTAGTCACAAACAAACTACATTTGAGAATATTCTCTACTACGGTTGTCTTTATATATGTATAATATACTCATAGAAAAAGTAAATAGCATTAAGATGGTACTTAAAAAGTCGCAACTTTCTGCCTCCCCACAATTACTCCACCCGTTATCATACCCTAGAAAAACATAAAAGTTATGCATCACTACATAATATGAAATGACTCACCCACATGGCATAGTTATCTTCAAAATCCAAGCCCACAAATAGCCTATATAGAAACCATTTCGACTCTTCGTACCATACTTGCTAACCTACTGGACGCGATACAAGTAGGAAAATCACCTGTGAATTTTCTCAGTAAGAAATAAAACAACCCACATGACAAAGGCAACAAGAGTACTGCAGCTTCACATACATCTTGAAAATCACCAGTCTCGCAATACAAGTGGTTATACATCTCCTCCTATGTCTGTCCAAAAACGGGGACAATATTGCGGCTTCACATACATCTTGAAAATGACCTACTCCGCGACACAAGTAGATATTCAACTCATCTTCCCTAAGCCATCTACCCACTACACACAAAAATCATTTACTTAACAAAGAGAGGGAGGTGGAAAATCACCAGCCTTGCGACATAAGCTAAGCCTTGTCCCGTTCCCTATTCAGTATACATATATTTACCCTCGATATATAACCAAACCTAAAATAACAACGACTGTGATATATAAATCACAATAGCCATAGGATCAAGCATATGCAATAACCAAAAAATATTGCAGCAAGTTGCAAATACATAAATTGGAATGAAACTAGTACAAAATAAAACAATTAACTATAACAACTAGGGTAATCCATAGTCCATTGTATTTTTGGGCCCATCTTCTGCACCACAAATTTCTTCAAGTTTCCACCGCATGTGCAGGTAAAACTCAACTCATGTGGAACCAACGGCCTTTATACGCTGCATATGCTTCACTAATATCAGTATTAAGTCCTCATTATGATCGGCCTAGCTGCATACTCATTTAAGTACATGGAATATTCATAAGCCTCTAGGTCCCGCTTTAAACCACCTACCCGTAGCTCCAAATTAAAAACACAATCCTTCAAAGATTCCTCATTAAGATTCTTGTGTAGAATTTCACTAATTTTGGCTCGAAGGTTTCCATTAACCTCATATTATCCCCTCAGTATGCCTTCTAGTTCCCGACTCTTCTCTTTTGCTCGAAAGCAGCGTAATACCTCAACCTCTACTAGACTTTCTAATTTATCATACTTCACTAAGAGTCGTGCTAAGAAATATATTTCTTAATTGTAGCGCTCCGTCCATTCCTGAACTCTCCCTGATAATCGGTGACATTCAACTTCCACTTTTTCTTTACAACGTAAAACATCATCCAAGTAATTAGCCATCTTTGAAATCACATCCTGCATCCGATCATTCTCACGACATTTCTTAGTCAAACACTTTTGTCACTCTTCTTCACGTCGCATAATATTTGTTAAAACCTTTTTTAACATCTGGATTTAAGAACCTTGCTCAAACATATTAGAATCGTATTCATTCAAACATAAAAGATTCTGCCTCATTTGCACTTTCATATTGATAAAACACCAATATTAAGAGCCAGAACATATCCTCGTATCTTCCAACCTCGGTGATCTTATCATACATATCACCAAGTAAATTTTAGAAATCATGTGTGCCCATGAGTCTATTAACCAACACACAAGGATAAACTGGACAACTAGGCTCACCCTCCCTTAGAGCCATATATTCCTCATGCAAAGTGAGGTTGGCATCCTTCTCCTCACAAAAAGCACGCAGCCTGTCTAATTTCGTTATCGATTCATTCTTCATCGTCGATCCCCTTTCCAACCATGGTTCCATTGAACCTAAATGCTTCTTCAATTCCTTTATCTTGTTAGCATACTCAACAACAAGTTGAGTAGTGCTGGTCAAGGCATCTCCAACCTATACCATTACAATTAGGTTAATAAGATAAATATAAATCTATACTTCAGCTAATTAGGAATCAACCTACCTCATTTGCGGAACCAACCATGCTAGTGAAGTTGTGAATATCCCCAGTATTCACAACAGCTACATCATACTTTGACTTCATCACCTTGGAAAGACCTTCGCTAGGTCTCTCTCTCAATGGTTATACGCTTTCCGGTGCTAGTAAAGTCGAGACCGTGGTCTGATTACAGATCATCGTGGGTTCAAACCAGCTCTCGTTAAGCCAGAAAACCTTCGCTTGGCCCATTCCATTGGGTTTCAAATAAGAAAGATTTTCTACAAACTACATATTAAAAAACTGTTAAATCTTTATTTCATTATTAAGAGTTCACGATCTATGGGGGCCTCGGAGGACGACTAAGAATGTCCATTAAAAAGAGCGGACCAATGGGTCTTCAAGCACGAATAGAACAAGAAACTCAGCAAGATGTCGGAGAAGCGAAATATACGAGATCACAAACGCATCCAACCAAGTCTTTGACCAGGGAATGTGGAAATTCCCACTAACGCTGTCAGGCTAGCCGGGCCGTGAGCGCGGTGGGAATGGGCTTCCCAAAAATCCCCAATACACATGCATCTAATAAGACGTCAAATGCATGTATTGTTCTTAGCCTTTAATATCTCTTTTGATATCTTTTGTTTTTTTAGATTTCTAGATTTAGGTAGGATTACATTACAAGGGTTTAAATGACCATTTGTGGTTTTCATATCTAAATCTCTCATTTTTTTAGCCTACTTTTTTCCTAATGGATTTTATGTCCCTACGAGCATCTCAATCCTTTTGTGAGATTTTATTTGTAGATTTCTCGTAGGCACTTTGGACTGTTTAGAAGGTGATTCGTAAGAATGGTAGTAGATTGTAGAAGGTATTCGCAAGAGTGGTAGAAGACTGAAGGTCACGAGCTAAACATGTGGTAGTAGATTAATACGCCGAAGAAAAGGAGTTAAGTCTGGAAAAAATGAAGAGTGGCACGGTTTGTGTACATTTGCACAGCCCATGTATATTTGCACAGCTCGTTCCATGCCAAGTGATGAGAAGATTAAGTCAACGATCGGGCCGCACAATCTTACACGGCCTGTGCGCTCAAAAGATGAAGAATGGAGACTCCTTTCCATGGCCCGCGATCATTTTTACGGGCTGCGCGGTCAGAAGACTGTGAACATTTCTATTCCACGGCCCACATGCTTTTCAGCAGGTCGTGCGCTCCCAAAAGTCAGGACACAATCTCCTCTCTTCATTTATCTCTCTAGTTCTTGCCTTATGGCATTGAATCCAGTGACTGCTTTGGATTCAATATCTCTAGAGTAGTTTATTTCTTGGGGTATTATTTGCATTCATAACTTGATGTTGAATTTATGAGATTCTTTGATTATCCTGTATTTATGTACTATAAATAGTTCTTGATTTGCGATTTATATTCTTGCATGATTTATTCCATGTTATGATTTATGATGTATCCATAGATTCATACATAGTATAATATTGCGCTAGGACTAATTTCTATCTTGGGAGTGATAAATTAGGGATATTGTAGGTTTGAGAGTATCGGGGAGATGAGTGCATGCTACCTTCAGAGTACCGACCCAATATTTAGACTCTAATTCTAACTGGCTAGTTGTGTAAGTGATTGCATGTTAGGAGTGTTAGACTAATTGCTCACGAGGGGAAAACCTTGGCTTACCATGATAGATAAGCATGATAGTTTGCAGTGACTAGGATTGTGGCAACCTAGAGTGATCATGAGATTCCAACTCCTTTGTCTCTCTAGGCCTAGGGTTGGTATCCATAGTGAAGTGCCCGGGACGTATGTCCTTACCCTCATATCTAAAGGTTGTGACCTACGGAAGGCTTAATTCCTTTAAGAGGAGGGCATTAACGTCAAAAGTGATATGACAGGGAAGAATGAGCGGATCCAATAATTCGGTCGACACAACTTTCCTAATCATGAAGGCGGTGAGGTGGCACTTGAAGGGAGACGGACCTTTGTGTGACAAATATTGGGAATTTCCAGCTACGTCCACATTATGTGACATAGGCATGGGGAAAGTTATATATGGTTATATGTGATAGAATTTAGGATCAAATTCATCTATCAATCATGTTACGCAAATACCACAAGACTAGTTAATTCTAGTTTTTACTCTTTTTTATTGCATGCTCTGTAGTTGTTAGACACAACCCACCCCCAATTATATGTTAAAAGAATTAGGTATTACCAACATACAATTAGAGTGACGCCCGATTGTGGGTTGTGTAAAGCTAACTTGTGAATTCTAGTATCTTTGTGGATGACCCTAGACTTGTCTCTAGCTACTCTATAGTGGTTAGTAGTGACTAGGGAGCAACAATATAGATTTTATTTTTGATCACTTTGCACTCTGTGGGTTAATATCTCTCCCATAAGATAGTTAATGACCCTGCGGGGTGCTGGTCAAATTTTTGGCACCTTTGCTGGGGATACTAGTCTAAATTTGACTTTTTGCTTGCATAACTAGTTGGTAGAAACTCGCCTAACAGATGTGATGATCCCGTTATGTTTTCCATTACTATCTATTAAGGTGGTAAGCTAGTCAAGGATGCTATGATTGATCTTGAAGCCTCTAAAAATGTTATCCCCTTTAGCTTGTACGAAAATCTTGATTTAGGAGAGCTTAGGGAGAATAGGGTGGTTGTCCAATTAGCCGATAACCCTCAAGCTAGTCCTAGGGGTCTATTTAAGGATGTGATGGTTAGGGTTAACATGCTTGTTTTTTCGGAGGACTTCTAGGTCCTCGATATGTTGCATGATGGAGGTGCTCCCCCTATTTTATTGGGGAGACCATTTTTGATGACATTGAGGACCAAAATAGATGCCCACCCTGGAACCTCGACCCTAGAAGATGACATAGATAGAGTTAGTTTTCAAATCTATAAACCTAATCATGGATCTTGTAATTCTTCTCTTGCATGCAACGGTATAAGTCTGTATGATAAATTTGATGAATCTTGCATGAGTGATGATAACGAGAGTCCTTGCAATATTGGTGGGGGAAATCATGTTGGAACTTTAATTTTGATGAAAATGTTGATGAATCTAGTGTCTTGCATGATGTTATTGTTATTTTTCTTATGGCGGATTGTTTCTCTATGTCTTTGAATACTAACATGTCGTGGGTTGCGGAGCTTGGCAAGGAATTAAAATCTCTTTTACCACCTCCCAAACCCAAGCAAAAGGCCAGGAACTCGGTATTGGCTAAAGGTGAACATGAATCCTCGAATGGTAACAAATAGTGTAAAGGTAAGGATGACTCTTTATAGAGGCCTATCCATGGGTGGAGTCACGGATTGTAATTCCAAAGACCCGCTGGTATGCTTGTTTTAGAATTTGAAAATGTATGAAAAATAAGTTGTGAGCATGAAAATAAAGAAACAGTGTTTTTTTATGATTGTGAGTAGGTTGTTTGTCATCGTGATCTTTGGAATGTGTTTGTTAATTTGGTGGTGAATTAGGGAATATTAGTTATCAAAATATTGAGTTGGAACATAAGTATGCTTGGTTTTATTGTTTTGGTTGTAGGGATAAGTTTGCAACAAAAACGAAGGAAGAAGGTCAAGGCACGGGTCGTGCCAAGCCTCGTGCCACAAGAAGCATTCAACTGGAACGACCGTGTCGTATGAATGTGGACCATTCCGCCAAAATGGCCTAGTTAGCAGGCACGAGTCTTCTATAAAAGCCTCATTTTCTTCTAGCAGAAGCCCAAACCCTTTTCAGGACTTAGACTCTTCCAGCCACTAATATCTCAATAACTTCCTCATTTCTTGTCCAAATTCAATGAAACTTATCCCAAATCACTCATAAAATATTTCTGCATAAACTCCACTCAAAATACAATCCAAAGACACCCTAAATTATCCTAGATCTGAGAAATTTTAGTTTGGTCATTTCGAGTTCTATCTCCCAGGAATTCAAAATTTCTTCCAATTTGAGAGTTGAGGATCACTAGATTTTCCTCTACGAGGGGTTCTGCACACTCCATGAGTCTCAAATCACCAAAATCCACCTTCGATATCCGACAAGGTATACGGTCAAGTTCTCTTCTTTTAGAATTTGGGGAATCTTTAGTCGTTAAATTCATATTTGCATGCTAGAATATTGGGTTTAGAATTGTATTTTTGAATTACTGGGTTGATTTATTCTTGGAGAAAGTTGGTTAACTCTCTAGGGTAGTTGGGCTGTGATTAGATTTTTGGACTGTGTTGTATTACTGTTGTTTCCTGTTGAGATGCCTAGACAGGGAGTTGGTCTGAGTGTTCCCTTTATGAGATAGTAGACGCTCGATACTGATCACAAAGAGAGATTGGACTGTCTTTTGAGATGCCCTATCCTAGAGACTAGGTTTGTAGACAAGGGGTTCCTTAAGGACCTCAACCTCTACAAACCGGTCAAGGTTTTATTGAAGAGGATTGGTCTGGAAGGCTTTGTGGAGAATTTTGCCCCCATGTATACGAGGTATACTCTGGAGTTCCTTGACACTATTAGGCAATAAATCATAAGCAAGGTTGCGAGGTTTCATCTAGGAGACCAACCCCGCTCTCTGACCTACCAGGAGATCGCCACGTGCTTCAGGTGAGAGCACCGGGACTATGTGCTTAATAGCACCTTGGATAGCTCAATATTTTGGGCGGGAATTTTCTGGAATGCCATCACCCTCACCATTGTTCTTACTTATCATTTTGGGAGAGAAGATAAGTAAGAACAATGACATAGTGCATTCGACGCTGAGGTATGTAGTGAGGCTACTAACCATAGTGGTACTTGGCCATGGAGAGGCCACCACATAGATCCACTATGACTACCTTATATTGTGGTCGATCTGCACGCAGCATGTCTACCCAGATACCATAGGAATCTTCATCCCCTAGTGTTGTCGATAGTCCATGAGGGAGGAGAGAATATTTTTGTTAGGGGTATGATATCGCTCCTAGATGCTCATTTTGGCCTCCTGATGGAAGATGAAATGCGGGAAAACCCCGATGCAGCATACACCCTCACCTTGGGCGCCTTGGTGGAGCCAGCGATAATTCAATTAGACATGTTTAGTGGCACAACAAGGGCGCCAACTTCATCAGACCTCCCTAGGCTACGAAGACCAAGCTCAGATCATCATTCACACTTCAGAGTCGTATCATTGAGCCCTACATGTGTCTTGGAGTAGCCTTGAGCGCTGCATACGAGGAGCAGGCCAAGGAGGACGGCGATGAAGAAGTTCCCAAAAGAAGGACCAGGTTCACCCACAGCTACAGGTATCATTTTTTAAGCATCATATTGTATAGACACCCTTTCCTAAAGGACATATTCGCATTGAGGAGCTGTCTTACCATTCTCAGGGACAGATATCTAGAGGGTCACGAGAGTCACAGCCGGCCAGGCACAACATATCTCGCCACACTGATTTGTTCAAAAAGCAGGCCAGATTCAGCAGCCGCGAGTCTCCATATATCGAGCCAGCGAGGCACAACATCTCTGTTCCACCTCAACGTGACTATCAGACTTGGCAGCTTGCATAGTACAACTTATTTTGGAAGCATGGTTTGTCAGGATTCAGACATCAGATTTCATCTTGTGACCCATGGGGCCAGCCACCAGAGCAGGATCCCGAGTAGATGCAGTCATGGGAAGATTACATCTTTGGGACCCAGCACAATGTGACCTAGATCGCTTAGAGATTTGATGACCATGAGTTGGAGAAAGCTTACAGGTTTGACCTGATTGATGAGCAGATGCAACATTTCAGGATGGATATGGGCTACCTCTACCAGGGCATGACGGATATCACCAAGCGGATGAGAGTTGCGGGCATTGGAGATGATCACCCTCATTATGACCTGCAAGGGTAGGGGCACCGAGCCAGACGTGACAGACTTCATTGAGGAAATTGAGTGATTCCAACATTTTTCCTACCTTGGTCACATGCATTATGGACGATGTATCAGTTATGCGAATATGTATGTGGAGAGGGACGGGGAATGGGAACACTCCATGGGGTGGCATCCTTCTTTCTCTCATATTTCATTTCTTGTCTTGTTTGATTGATGATGACTACTTTCCTTGTTTTTTCCCTCGTGTTTTTGAAAAACTTGTTTTACTTCTTTCTTTTTTAAACTTGTTTTATAGGTGTCAGGGCATCTTTTTATTGTAGTGTCGGGATGTTGGAACTGTTGGTGGTGTTTTTCCTCCCCTTTATTCTCTATGTAGTATGAAGCCTACTTTGGGGCATTTTGTGTTAGACAAAAAAAAATTAAAAACTTACAAAATGAAAAAAAAAATACCCGGCTATATGTCAAAAACCCAAAAACATGACTTAGACAATAATGGGAAAGACCCGGATAGGTTGAAAAATCTATGAAAAAATGAGAGGCCAAATGGTGTGGGAAAAGGTGAGAGTGAGCTTTGAATTTTTTTTAAAAAAAAGTGAAAATAGGATGAAAAACTGAGAGAACTCCTAGGGGAAAATAGAGAAATTGAACTTTTTCTATGCTTCTCTTGATTTGTCTATTTGGTAGTTTTTAATAGAGTAAGCTAATTTTACACATACACATATTGAACCTCGACTTTGAATGGCATGTTGGTTTTTGGATTAGTTTAGTTTTTTGAGGTATGAGAGTTTGAGAGATTATTATATCTTGGGGCCAGGGTAGTCTAAGAATAAAGTTTTTGGTGTTTTGTGAAAACCTTTGCATGATATTGTTGGCTTAGATTTTAGCTTGTTCTTGTTTACTCGAAGATAAATAAAGGTTTAAGGGTGGGGGATTTTTTGAGATGTCAAATGCATGTATTTTCCTTAACATTTAACATCTCTTCTGCTATCTTTAGTGTGATAGATTGCTAGATTTAATTAGAATTACAATACAAGGGGTTTAGATTACCATTTATAGTTTTCATATCTAAATCCCTCATTTTGTAGCATACTCTGGTCTAATGGATTTTATGTCCCTACGAGCGTCTCGCTCCGTTTTTCTGATCTTTTAATTGTAGATTTCTCTTAGGCACTTCGGACTCTTTAGAAGGTTATTTGCAAGAAAGATAGTAGATTGTAAAAGGCATTTGCATAAATTGTAGAATGCTGGAGGTCACGAGCTAAACACATGGTAGTAGATGGAAACATTGAAGAAAATGAGTTAAGTCCAGAAGAAATGAATAGTGTCAAGGCCCGTGTACATTTGCACGGCCCGTGTCATGCCAAGTGTTGAGAAGACTAAGTCCACGA
The DNA here is from genome assembly GCA_032355605.1 of Rubia tinctorum. Lineage (NCBI taxonomy): Eukaryota > Viridiplantae > Streptophyta > Magnoliopsida > Gentianales > Rubiaceae > Rubia > Rubia tinctorum. Next base: position 11,850 of record JAULKM010145403.1, on the reverse strand, counting down.
GTGGACCACACAATCTTATATGGCCCTCATACTCAGAAGGTGAAGAATGAAGACTCCTTTCCATGGATAAGCATGATAGTTTGTAGCGACTAGGGTCGTGGAAATCCTAGAGTCATCATGAGATACCAATTCCTTTGTCTCTTTAGACTTAGGGTTGGTGCCCATTGTGGAGTGCCTGTGACATATTGTCCTTACCCTCATATCTAACTCCTGCGACCTATGCAAGTCTTTGTTCCTTTAAGCGGGCAGTGTTATCATCGGGAGTGAGATGACGGGAAAAAAAGAATGGATCCAATAGGTCGATCGACACAACTTTCCTAATTACGGAGGCAGTGAGGTGGCTCTTGAAGGGAGACAAACCTTTGTGTGACAGAAATTGAGAATTCACGGCCACCTCCACACGATGTTACATAGGCATAAGGATAGGTGTGTGTGTGTGTGTGTGTGTATATATATATATATATGATAGAATATAGAATCAAAGTCATCTATCAGTAATGTTACACAAATACCCCCAAGACTAGTTAATTATAGGTTTTACTATCTTTGCTTGTATGCTCTGTAGTTGTTAAACACAACCCCCACCCCACCCCCAATTATATGTTTAAATCACTAGCTATCCGCGACACACAATCGGAGTGACGCTAGATAATGGGTTGTGTAAAGCTAACTTTTGAATTCTAGTATCTCTGTGGACGACCCCGAACTTGCCGCTATCTACTCTATAATGGTTAGTAGTAAGTATGGAAGCAACAATATACATTTCTATTTTTGATCACTTTGCACTATGCGGGTTAATTGTTGCCCCGCAAGGTAGTTAACGACCCCACGAGGTGTGGGTTAGTCCCCATGATAACTGTTAGATGCACTTGCATCTTGATCATGAGAAGTGAATCTGTCATACTACAAAATTAATGCAATTTCAAATAGGCACACTGAACATAAACTGAGAATTTTATAAAACAAAAAAATGTTCATACTTTGCCAGCCATCGGGCCTTGCCACCTTCACCGCATGCCTTCAGGGAGCCCAATTTCTTACCCCATTTTAGTTCCTGGTCTATGGAAATGTTGTCATTCCACATTAGCATTATCTCATGGCAACGACATCTCACATGCAGAAACCTATCCCAATGATTATCATGAACTACTTTCACCATTTCACCAATTTCTTACACCATTTCATGATTTATGCATACTACAGTAAGCACAAAACAATTAAAAATTAAAATCAACTGCAATCTCACGACACACACGCCCAAAACCAATCAGTACAGCCACCCAATATGGATGCATTTGAGCAAGAGCAACCCCATAAGCTTCCAAAGTGCTCATGAAGTAATCTAGAAAAAGGAGGGACAATAATGCAACTGACATTCATACACTCATATTATGTGGCGACCTCATCAAAATATTACCAACACAAGAAACTGTAATCTCACAAGCAGACAAACAGGAATGATATTCTTTTAACATATTTACATCAACCAATGTAAGACCACTGCTACAACCCGCAATTATTGAACATAAGAAAAACTGACGAATAGAAGACTTTTTGTATTACCTTACGAAGAAACATATTTGATATTTAAGGACATACACTTAATAACGATTAATGCACTACCGATAATCTTTACCTCCCCTTTTATATTTAAAAATTAACCTTGTATTCTCTAGTCACTAACAATTGTTGCCTGACAAAAAAATATTACTTAAAGGCGTAGTTACATCTTCCCATATATTTTTACCCAAGAAGCCCATACTCACTTTGCTGCCAATTTCATATCTTCACTCCTCGAAATGCATTTAAAATTTTCTTTATCATGATTACTCTTTTCGTATTTCAATACAAAATATGACAGTTGAGCTCGCAATGAACCCTTAGCTAGGGGACTTATTGTACACACCTCCCTGAATCACGCAAAGTCCATATCAAAATACAACACCTCATGACCAGCGAGCAGGGTAAGAAAACATAGAGTACAACTCGCATGGTGCGGGAAGAACTTCACCTCGAGAAGGAAGGTGGTCAGCACCCATGTTCATCCCAGCAACATAAGAGCAACGTTAACCATGATCAACGAAGATCACATAATTCACCGGCTATAAGTAGAGATTCAGGATAAGAAGACATGTAATGACATTTTCCAGAGAAAAGCCAATGTGAATCAAAATGCTGACTTAGGAATCGTAGTTGGATACCGGAGACCTATCAGGATCTTATTTTGCAGGTCAACCAATCGAACGTGCTACATTGCGCTAATTCTAATTATTATGTTGGACGGGAAGGATTCCCCCTATATTAACTCGTAATTTAATATGTATGGCAGAGTAGGAATTTTTCATTGTATATAATTTAAACACCATTGTTATCAACCAAACAAAATTGTACGATATTGAAAATACGACTACACAAAAAAATTATCTGGTGCGTGTTTTTCTTAATAAATTATTTTTGTCATTTCTACAACAATTACATGTGATCTGGAGACCACTAACAACCACCATGAGAGCTAAAACAACCAAGAGGTAACATGGGATTCCCAAGAATGTCCTGACGATTAAAGGATACCAACAGATGAGGAGCCTCGACAATGGCAAGGACCAGCAACAATGACCCAACACCAAAAATCATCGACATTGACCTAGGATAAGGACTATCAACAATGAAAGATGAACACTGATAAGAGAGTACTACTAAATACGTAGCATAACAGTGAACCATAGAAAACCTTAAAGCGAAAGACGAACCACTAACAACGAATGATGATGTGGGACCACTGATAATGACCGATGAATTGGGACCACAGACAACAACCAGTGGTTGAGGACCATCAACAATGATCAGATATCAAGGCCACCAAAATTCTCATATGACAGGAGGATTACCAATGATGTCGGTCGATGAGGATCACCAAGAATATCCACTTGACCAGGAATCATAGACAATATCTTATGGTTTTAGAATCACTGAAAATTGTTGATAATTGAAAATACTAATTGCGATTGATAACTAGAGAATATCGGCTAAATCCATTCCTGCATCGTTATACAAAAGTACTTCGTCTGTCTCATTTCAAACTACAATTTAACTATTCATTTAGTCAACAGTTCCTAACTTTGACTCTAAAATTGAACTAGGAGTATAAGTGTCGATACTATTGTTTAATACATCGTTATATTCGTTATAACATATATTTTCAAAATATTTAATTTTCACAAGTTTTAATTATCTTTAATGAATGATATTAAAGATCAAACATTTTTTAATCAAATAATGAAAGTCGAAATGTTTAGTTTGAAATAAGACGGATGGAGTAAAAAAATTTATATTTTTTTCCAATTTCAATCAAAATTTTAAAAAAAAATTGAATCACTGTATTTTCTTTGCCTTTTCTTCCCTCATTGCATTGTGTGATTGAAACGCCTCTCAAATGTGAGTACTCGTGGCTGGATACCGGGAATAGCGAAACAATATTATAGGGGCGCGTCAAAATCAGCATCGGGATGGAGAGAGTTTGGAAATATCTGGAATTACGTCTAAGGTAGTTGATTGAAAAGTGAGCATGGGCCGATCACATGGAGTGATGCTGTAGCGTATTAAATGCACTCCCTGACGTCATCTTAGACTTTAAGGCTAATTTTGGTGGTCGTTGTCGAACCTCTGAATTGGAAATTTCAGGAGGAGAAAAATAGTGTCTACACCCAAAACTGTAGGCTCATGAGTCATGAACTATAAATTCAGAATCTAATTCCAACTTAAAGGATGAGTAACAATAGTATCATACTGTATAAAATCACGGACGAAATGACAATCAGTTTCACTGTACTTTGTAGGTTCATGGAAAATCGGATTGACTACAATATGAAGAGCAAATTGACTGTCGCAAAACATTCGCATGGGGAAGAACGCACAATGCCTAAATGCCGAAGTAAAGACTTAAGCCATAATAACTCACACAAGTGACTGTCATTGCACGATACTTCGCTCGGCAGAAAAACGAGAAAATGTAGGTTGTTTCTTGGTCTTCTATGAAACCGGAGAATCACCAATCATCACACAAAAAAACCCAGAAAGAGAACGTCGTGTAATGGGACAAGCAGCCCAATCAGTTTACATAATACAGTCAACTGTAAAGAACTACGTGAAGAGATAAATAAACTTTGACCGGGATGACTCTTCAAGTAGTGTAGAACTTGGAGAGCAGCTTTCTAGTGAAGAACACAGGGAGACTTCATAAACTGAACAAGCATATGAGCTGAGAACGAGTAATGGTAAGATAAATGAGACGACCAACCAGGATCATCGTAGAGTGACCCTCCTACGCGCGCAAGGTCATGTTGTTGCTCCATAGGAAAATCAGTTGGTTTAGCAACCAATAAACCAGTATTGGATAAAATGTCAAGGGCATATTTCCTTTGTGAAGGAAACATCTCATCCGATCTTCTAGCAATCTCTATACCCAAGAAATACTTAAGGGCACCAAGATCCTTCATGTGGAAACAAGAGCTCAAGTGTTTATTGAATTCAGATATTAGTGACGAAGAACTACCAGTAATCACCAAGTCATCCACATAGACAAGTATATGCATAGAAACCGAGACATGGGAGAAATGGAAAGGGAGTAATCTGCCTTACTCTGAACAAAGCTAAATGCACATAAATCTTGAGCTAACTTGGCAAACAAGTTGCGAGGTACTTGCCGCAAACCATAAAGATACTTTTGAAGTCGACAGACGAGGTCGGGGGGAGCAGGAAAGCCAGAAGGAGGGCACATAAAAACCTCTTCGTGAAATCACCATGTACAAAAGTATTAAGCAGGTCTATCTGATGTAGTTCCCAACCACGAATGACTGCAACAGAAAAAATAGGCGAACTGAACTCCTCTTTGCAACAGGAGAAATGTCTCTGAAGATTACCCAAAACCACCAAACGAGTTTTTTAACGTTCAATGGTAGCATCGGATTTGAACTTGGTACGATAAACTCACTTACATCCAATTGCAGTCTTATCTGGAGAAAGAGAAGATATAATCCAAGTCTCATTGCGCTCAATAGCATTAATCTCATCAGCCATAACATCACACTAATGAGAATGTTTTGACACCTCAGAGTAAGTGGTGGGATCTGCACTAGAAATTACTGCACCCAAAAATCTAGAATACATACTTGAAAAATTATCATAATTTACATAATCAGTTAAAAGATAGAGAACACCTGAGGATAGTGATGGAACAAGAGTGATCGTAGCAGTGGGGGGGTTAGAAGTAGTCAAAGAGCAGGCGTAGTCATTCAGGTAAGCAAGGAAGTCAATAATCACGAGAACTCGGGCGAGAAGATAGCTAATCGATTGAGAAATATGGTGACCGAATGGCTTCCGACGACGGGGCCGAGGCTACGGGTAGCGGTGATGTTGCGATAGGTAGAATCGGATCAGCTACTGAAATTGCTAGCGACAGCAGAGGCACTGCACCCTGGGCAGACAGAGATCTTTGGGGTTGGGAGAATACCGCAGCCGGAGGAGAAGGGTCAGTGGCAGGCGGCAAGAGAGGATCCATGGCCGAGGGAGTGCTTGAAGGATCATGGACTTGCGGCGTGTGGCGGCGTTGCTAGCCCAGTCTGACAGACAGGAAGAAGATAATGTCAGTGTTAGATAATCATTAAACTAGGGTTTAGATTGTGATTGTCCAGGCTGAACAGGTACAAATGGCACAGCGGATGGACATTTGTCTTCATAAATATTAGCATCTTGACTATTGCCGAAGGTGTATAATTCCAAATTCTAAAGGAGATAACCTTTCTTGCCGGTAAGATACCTGAGAAAAATGCATTGTTGACTTCTTGGAGAAAACTTGTCACAAAATTTGGGAATGTAAGAGGCATAACACAAGCAACCAAAAACTCACAAGAGCTTGTAGTTTGGAGTACGGCCATAGAGTAACTCAAATGGTGTGCGTCCATTGAGTTTCTTTATCGGTGTCTGATTAATTAAATATGAAGTAGTGGGAACACATTCTGCCCAAAAATCAATTGACAGAGTTTCTTGAAATCGCAAAGCACGAGCCACATTTAACAAATAACGATGTGTGCGATGTACGCAACCATTCTGTTGTGGTGTATCAACCATAGAAGTATAAAAAATAATGCCAAATTCAGCAATGTATGATCTCAAAGGTAGAAATTTTGTACCATTGTCCGCATAGATACGATGAAATGAGCACCAAACTGATTCTTGATCAAAGCACAAAATTCTATATATCTGGAAGCTATATCTGACTTAGCTACTAATAAATAAACCCAAACACCTTGAGAATAATCATCAATTATGGTTTAAAAATTGCAACACTAGAAGATGGTGAGCAATAAGGCCCCCAAACATCAAAATGTATTAATTCAAACAAAGAACTAGCATTTGAAGAATTCAAAGAAAAACTATGTCTAGTCTGTTTTGCTCTATGACACACAGAGCAAGGTATATAAGTATTACTTGTGCTAAAATCAAGAGCAATAACAAAAGACAACATTGTAGAGGATGAATGACCAAGACGTTGATACCATAAATCAAATGAAGATGCAGAAACTGAAGCAACGTTCGGAACTAACTGCTGGATATGAGACAAAACGTGCATATTCAGAAGTCAAAGCCAATAAACCCCCCTGCTGTTCACCCACACCAATCACAGTCATCGTACTGATTTTCTATAATATGCAATAATTCTCAGTAAGCAAAACTAGACATTTTAAGGCAGGCAACAATCTAGAGCAAGATAATAAGTTGCATCGTAGATAAGGTATATAAAGTACATGAGTAAGAAGGATATCTCCAAAACGCAAAGAACCATATTGTGTAGTAGATGACATAAATCAATTAGGCAGTAGAACATTAGTAAAATTGGTAGAAAAAATAATGTCAATAAGAGAACCTTTGTCATCAGTCATGTGATATGAGACTCTTGAAAATATAATAAAAGGTAAAGTGGGCTTACCTGACCCATGATCATAAGGGTAATTTAATTGATTAAATAAACTAAGGGTCGTACTCTATTGGCCGTTAGACAGAGAAGGGTCGAAATCAGATCAGGCAGGGGAGCCGGAGGCCGCAACCGCAAATTCTGACAGTGGTTGAGGGTAGCAGAGGGCAACGGATTTAAATTGAGAGGTAGATATCGGAGCAGATCAGAACATAAGTAGCAGCGGCAGATCGAATCGGATCATTAGCATAGGAGCAATGTGGCGACGTGAGAAGGGCGACAACGGCAACGCGTGAAGGGCGACAACGGCAACGCGTGAAGGTCGAGTACGGTGCATGAGCGACACAAGCGGCGTGTGATGGACTAGAAAAGAGAAATTTCTATCGGCGACGGGAGTAAAACAACAATGGTGGCGGAAGATTGGCGATCTGGTTTAGTCAGTAGCAACGGCGATGCTTGTGACAATGGCGGCGCATGTGACAACAGTGGCGCGTGAAGGGCGACGACAATGACGCGTGAAGGCGATGACGGTGATGCATGAAGGTCGAGTACGGTGCATGAACGACACGGGCGGCGTCTGATAAGCTAGAAAAGGAAAATTTCGATCGGTGACGGCAGTAAAACAACAATGGTGCACGGTAGATCGGCGATTTGGGTTAGTCAGCGGCAACGACGATGCTTGTGACAATGGAGGCGCATGTGACAACGGTGGCTCGTGTGACAGCGGTTGTGCGTGATGTGCGTGAGATTGGCAACAACGACATATGAAGCGGATGGCAGTAGAAAATTGAAGCTGCGGTAACCAAGGAAAAGCAGTGTGCGGAAAGGTAGTTGTGAGCGACGTCACATACATGTCACTCGCGTACGATGGCGATGGCGATGGCGTTTGCGGAAAATTTAGGACAAAAATTTTAGGGTTTTGGGTTCAGGATTTTAGTCTCTGATAGCATGTAGAAAAAATAAGGGTGTAATGTTCTGATTGTATTCATGATCTTGGTTACAATATATAGAGCTACAATATATAGAGCTACAAAAAAACTACATAGAAAAGGAAAATGAATCTATTTTAAATAAAAGTAATATTCACATAATATACTATTCCTTAATAACTTTATTCCATAAAAGAAAAGTTGATGATTTTTAAAAAAAAACATATTAAAATGGTAATTGTGTCAAATTTAAGAAAATTTTAAAAAATTCATTAGTCATCTCTTTATTATTTACACATTTTTATTGAGCTAATTTCTTTTACGAGGAAGTCTCAGTGGTTTATCCATAAACTTTTGCAAATGTTAATTTACTTTTTATTTAAAAAATATATATTTCAATTTAAATATTCAATTTTTAAAGTTAAAACATATAAATGTGAAAATATATAAAAAATACAATATAAGTGAAAAATATATAATGGACTATCCTTGATTTAATGACATAGCAAGACACCTTTTTTTCTTTATTTAATGGCCACACATCTCCTTGTTTCTAAGGCCCTGTTCACGTCAGATTATTTTAGTTAATTTCATTTCATCACAGATTTAATAATATCAACCCGGCTCTTCTCATATTCAATAATCTCATATCAACTCCAATAATTTCAACTCATTTAATTTCAACTCTTTTCATTTTTTAATTCCAGATTGTTATGAAATTTATTTTAAATATTAAAATTTTAGTAAATGTTATTCAAACTCGAACGTAAGGATTATTATATTTATTGCGACTATATATACTTCATCTGTCCCAATTGAATTTGTACCCTCATTATTATCAAATTGTTCAAGAAACATTCTTTACCGTTAATATGTTTACCTACGTATAATAACGGCAAATAAAAAGTTGATATTAAGAAATTATTTGTTACGACGAATTGAACAATATCATATACGATAATATTTTTGTTTATATAATTATTCAAATATGTGGTCAAACTTTGATAGAGAATAGTGTTTAAAAAGTAAAAGTGTAAATTCAGCTGGGACAGAGGGAGAAGCATAAATATTATAAAAGTTTAATTTTAGTTCAGTTAAGTCATTTACTTTCAACTTATTTAATTTTAGTTCAATTCAGCCAATTCCTTTTGGTTTTGTTAAATTCAGTTCTGTTCTGTTTCATTTAGTTTAGTTTAGTTCCGCCAAATTTACTTTGATGAAAATGAGCTCGTTTAGTTTATTATTAATAATTTTCATTATGTTTAATTTTAGTCCAATTTGGTCTATTTATATTAGTTCTATTGAATTCAGTTCAATTCACCAGATTTCAGTTAAATTCATTTCAGTTTAATTAATTTTAATTTGATAAATTGAGCTTTTGTAGGTTATTCTAACTTATTCAATTCAGTTCAATTCCGTTCAATTCGGTTCAATTCAGTTCTATTAAGTCATATCATTAATATTTTGTCTTATATATTTAATTTACTCATATTTAATTTAAGTAAATTTCAATATAGTATATTTCAATTTTGTTCAATTCAATGCTTCAAAGGGTAAAGTGCATAAATAACCCTATTAAATTTTGAAATTGAAGATATAACCTTGCAAATTCATAATGTGCAAAATTAACCCTATTAAGTTTTTATAAGATATACCCATTTTGCTCAATTCCAGCATTGACTCAATGAAGTCAGTTGTTGGCCAAACATAAATACCCCTAGGGTTAAAACTGAAAATTTAATGATCACTCAACCCCTAGACCTCTTCTTCTTCTCCATCTTCAAACACACCGTCGTCACTACTCCGACGTCGCTCACCCATCTCCGATCCGCTGCCACTGCTCCACTGTTTCACTTTTGTTGCTTGGCTGCTTCGCTTTCGTTTCTCGGCTACTTTCCTGTCGTTGCTCCGCCTCTCACCCTACCTCTGATCTATCGATCACCCATCTCCGATCCACCGCTCACCCTATCTCTGATCCACCTCTAGTCCCCCGTCACCTCTGCTCCGTCACTGCACTCCCGGCCTGATCACCCCCACCCACAACCACCTCCCCCACCTAAAACCCTACCTCTCATAACCACCTCTCTCGCCTAAATCCCTAGCTTCACCACCTCCCCAACCTGACACCCTAGCTCCGCTTAAAATCATAGGCCTGCCCACAACTACACCACCACCACACAGGCCATTAGCGACTCGGAGGCGTCAGTCCTTCCACAACTCAAAGTTGTAACTCGGTGACTCAATGGGAGAAGACGAACGGAGTGCGCTAACTGGAAAATTGCAATGGCGAGGGCGTGGGCGTGGGTTGGAGTGAGGGGATAGAGGGATGAGAGAGATGGGATGAGGAGCCGAAAGAGATTGGAGGACGTGGGGAAGATGAAAGAAGTGCAGGAGAGTGAGTGCAAGAAAGAGAGAAGATGAGGGTTATTGCCATCTTTTCTTATTTTTATTTTTGAATTTTTTTAATGCAGGGGTATAATGGTGATTTCAACGATTTTCGGCCAATTTGGTCGTTGACATTTTGGTCAACGAAATCCAAAGTTATATTTGTAATTTCAAATTTTACAACGCTATATCTGTACTTTCGAACAAAATATAGAATTAGAAACACAAGAAATTTTAAATGTTAGTAAAAATCCCATGTTAAAGTTTTGGGCAAATCACATTTGCCACATGTTTAATAAATTTTATATTTAGTAAAGTGAGAGATTTTTTGGGAATAAATGAATGATTTTTAGAACACGTGGCAGAATTTGATTTTCCCAACACCTTAACTTAGAACTTTTGCTAACATATAAATTCTTTTAAAAACAAACTTTTCTCTATTTTAAATTATTTAAATAAAATTTAGTTCATTATATATAATTTAAATTCAATTCAATATATTTCAACAACTTTTAGCTTGCTCAACTCCAATAATCTCATCTCAACTCAAATAATCTAAGGTCATCTCTAATAATTTCAACTCAACGTGATAGGGCCTTATTTACCATCCATAATTTTTTACATATTTCAAGTGCTCAAAGATATAATATTTATTTGTTAAAAAATAAATATTATGCATTCACGTGTTGTACCGTGTTTTCACTAAATATTTTTTTAGCGTACTGATTTTGTTTGTAACCACTTTCATTCATCCTTGTCTCACACAAAAGGGTGAGACTCCCTCGTGACTCACACAACAAAGTGGGGTGAGACTCCCACTCTCCACACTTGTAGAGGCTCCCACACCTAACATGGTATATATTTGGAGACTTTGAATCCATGGTAATAACTTTGGACTATAATAATGCAACTCCGTGAGGGAGAGGGGTTTTGAATCTAAGTAGCACCTGGTCGAAGATGGCCATGGCCACTTAGGCAAGCCCAAGTTGTTGTACTAGTATTTATTCCGTTTTACTAAAAGAAAGTTACATGTAAGAATAATTTCTATTAATTGAAATTTAAGTTTTATCTCCTGCAAAATCTTTTTATTGTAAGATTAACAATTAGTTATAAATAATAAAAAAATAAGAGAATTTTAAATTCGGGGATCAAAATAGGCTTTTTTCTATTATGGAGTTTGAAGCGTGTTAAACACCGATCTAATTGTCAAATCTTGCTCCAGTCTGCCGTTCCTGTAAAACAAATGTCCCTGAGGGTTGTTTTGGAGGAAAAAGCTTCGATGTCAAAGTCAGACCAGAAGTGTTTGCAAAAAATTGAGAATTGAATGAATAGAATAGAGAAACACCGTAGTATTTATAGGGGCCAGTCCCTAGAAGTTCTCCCAATTTGGTGCGTCCGTTTTATATAGTTATTTTAGGATTTTTTGTACTCATTTTGGTAGACTTTTATGCTTTAGATACTCTATTTTACCTTGAATTCCTATTATTAGAGTTGAGAGCGACTTTATCGCTTTTGCCACTTGTAATAAGAATTTCGTGAGACGAGGTAATTGTTGAAGATTTGAAG
>JAULKM010145393.1:0-17805 GCA_032355605.1 Rubia tinctorum | reverse complement strand
AGACCCGGTTTGGACCCATCGGGTTTGGGTATGGGTCTAACATTTTCAGACCCTACGGGTCCGAGTCGGGTCTGGGTCTTATTAGACCTGACCCAAACCCGACCCATGATCATCCCTACCCACCACCACCCCCATCACCCAGCCCCCCTCCTCACCCTATCCGCAGAAATCAAACCGTTCGTGTCCATATCGAAAATAGAGAATGGGGAGGGGAAATGGGTTGTTAATCGAGCCGTTCTTGGTGGTCGGATACACATTGAGAGCTCCACCACCGTCGAGCTTTACCATGGGGATATTGAAGAGGAGAAGGTGGTGCACAGTGGCTTAGGTTGGTTTCGATTCGGATCAATTTGGAGTCGAGGGCGGGGCTAGGATTGAGCGGCGAATTGAGTTCTAATGGAATCATGTGGTAGATTGTGGATTGTTGTAAGTGTTGTTGAACCCGGTGAGACTAAGAATGAAGTTTCCTCTTCACCGGATGAGGAGCCTCCGACAAAGAAAGGTTCGAGAAAGAAGGTCGGAACAGACAATGTATCGAAGGCGGGGGGAAAGCATGGGAAAGCCTTAGACAAATTTGAAATTGAAACTTGGTGCAAGGAGCGTGGTACAACCACATGTTAATCTGTGATGCTCGCAAAGGAGAGGAATCTCGTGCCGGTTCAGTTCAATCTGGCTAACATGGTCTGTACAAAGAATTGGAGCGCATGGACTGCATATTGTAACTATGCATTTTGGCGGCGCATCAAGTTTGGGACACAAAGGCACTGGAATAACGTCCCCGCTGACACTAAGAAGGAGGCATGGAAGGATATTTTGGTAAGATTCAATCATACCAACAATTTTATAAGGTCCGTTAGTTTTATTGTCGTTCATTCATAGAAAATATTTATCGAGGATTGGTAGCTCATGTAATTTGTGTTGTATATGAAATTTAAGCGAGCTTCAAGTTCAAGCAAAAATTGACTGCATCACAACTTCAAAAAATTAAATGGATTTGTTTTAGTTGTCGCGGGCAACGCCTACCGCAATTGGAAGTCAAAGATTGCAAAAAATTACATCCATTAGATGGCTGACGGCATAAACAAATCAAAAGCGAAACCTTGGGAGAAATACAAATGGATGGAAGAGGAGGAGTGGAAAAAGTTCTACAAAATGAGGATGACACCTGAATTTAAGGTAACCTGTTTATGAACATTCGTGTCTTAAAAGTTGCATCGATATACGTTACTTATATGGAATACAATATACTTACTTTACTTATTGTGATTTGGATAGGAAATCCATGCAATGACTAGCTACCAATCAAAGCAGAAGAAATATACACATAGGACTGGTAGGAGCGGTCACTAAGTTACTCAGGCAAAGATCGTTGAAAATTTGAAAGAAGAAGAGAGATCCAAACTTGCTGCCCAGGGCTTCACAGAGGAGGAGATTGAGCAGGAGTTAAGTACCAAGAATTTCAATGTGGATAGATCATTGGTCTACCACGAGTCCAACAAGCTAGGGGATAAGGGCGCATACATAGACCCGAAGGACAGGGCCGTCTCTGCTGATATTGTAAGTATTTTTTAATACTTGGTCATACTGTTACCCATTAATTGTAATGTATTTAACTTGAACCTAATCACAAATAATGATAAATGAGGTGGATGCTAGGGGCACATTGATCCTGGAACCGGGGGAGGATATTTGGATAAAGGCAACCGGTAAGAAGAATCACCCAGGGAGGTATAGGGGTACTCAAACCAACCTCCCAAAATATGTTGTGATATGAATCTCCTTGCGGAAACTCTATATTGCAAAATTTAAATCTTTGACTGAATTAAGGAATTCGAAAACCCTAATATGGCCGCACGAAATTGATGAAACCTAGCCCTTGGTATTGCTCTCAATTTCAAAAATTCACTCACTAACTAGCCTGCGGGATTAGTTCACAAATAAATGGTATTGATACTTAATTAACCCGCAAAATTAAGCAACAATGAAAATGCTAGCAAGTAAAGAGTATGAACTCAAAAATTATGAATATTTGATTGATAAAAAAAGTGTGTATAAATTGTAAATGGCCTCCCCTATTTATAGGGTGAAACTCAGCCAAACCCTATTCAGAAACAGAACGGGATTCGATAATTCCCGTTAGAAACTGAAAAGACTTATGGAAGATTTAAGAAGCTAAAACCATATCGAACTAAAATATATAATTTAAATCTAAATGATGACCACATTCATCCAAGTAAATCAATCCAAATATTAGATGAATTCTTGAAAAAAAAATTCTTATCTAAACTTACCAAATTTAATCTAATCATAACTAAATATTCTAAACCCTAATTAAAATATAGCCAAAAGCTCTTCTAAGCTAACATGACCGAGTTTATGGGCTTTATTCATAATAATAAAAATAAATTAAAATGATCACACTACCTCATTAAAAAACTCAGTAGGAAAAAGAGTATAGTGTTGAACTCCTAAAAGTACTAAACTAAGAAAACTATAATAACTGATATTTTTGATATCGTATGATTCTCACTGTAGTCGAAAGTTTTGTCCTCAAAAAGTGAATAATCTTCAAAATTAACGGAAATAAACGTCTCATGCCATCTCTACAAAGTCTTGTTAATAAACAGTGATTGTATGCTGACTATTGGGATATTTTATAGGGTCCTAATAAGATTTTTGTGTTGGGATAATTTTGTAAAATTATTAACATAAAAATTATTCCATATTTTGTTGAAGGTAACATGGTGGTAACGTGGGTATAGATTTTGAAAGGTTGAATGTTGTCAGATTACATAAAATAAGAATATTATTGTTTTGTTTCGAACATAACAGAGTCACATGATACAGGTTTTGGTTACTGTAATGTAGATTCCCAAGCTACGTTCACATTTGAATATTGCGACGTAGATTCCCAATATCAACTTGTAAATTGTTTTGTCGAGCGGCAAGCTTTCGTTTTGTGTAAGGTTTTTTTTCCATAATTGTAAATCCTTTTTAAATGTTATAAATTTACAAACATTCAGTTTTATTACCTAAATACAACTTTCATTGTTTGCTACATTTTTCAGCTATTACCATTTTCTTTTTGAAAATTTTATATTATATGTGTTCTTATAAATTACTCTATATTTTTAAAAAAATCCTTTATATTCTTTATAAATATTAATATCTTTTAATTTTGGCTATTTGCAAAACTATTCTTATTACATGCTACCATGAATTTTTTGATTAATAATAGAATATTTTAATAATAAAACAATAGAAATAAAAAATTAACAATGAATAATAATAATTAATAATACAACATTAAAATATATTTTATATAAATAAATAAATAAAAAATACTAGTTCAATATTCTGTGAAATAAAAATAAATATTTATATTTTCAGTGAAAAAAATAAAAGTAAGTTTTGAATGATGTAGGATCGAACTCAAATATTAAATAATTTTTAGCCATATAATTATTTTAGTTCAACAAAATTTGCAATAAAAAATATGTATTTAAAAAAATAGAAAAAACAAAACATGCAATGTCATACTACAACAGAGGTTAAATGACGTCCACTACTATATGTATATTGTATTTATAAACACAAAGTGAACGTATGTTGTAATTTCTCTCAATAAGGATTGAAATTATAATTTTATTTATCAAATTATAGATAACTTGAATGGCCTACATTGTAAATTTAATAAAATAAGTTATTAACATGTATCACATAAAAAATATTTATCTATTTATTTAATAAATATTATTATATTTAGTATTATATGAAATATTAAAATTTAAAATCTTATAATAAGTAAAAATATTATCTGAATTCGTGAATATTTTTTAAAAACTCAAACAGAAATTAGATCGGGTATAATTAATAATAATTCGAGGGTGTTGATTTTAATAATTCACCTTTTTATAAATTATTTTTAAAAAAACTTAAAATCGCCTCTAAAAGAGGTGGAGGGTTTTAATAGTTACACTAAGCCATAAAAACAAATATTGAACCATGATATGATAGTACATATTGTTAATGAAGGATCTAATCTATTTCTCTATACACCGTAGTTGAAGTCCACCCTGTGTGGATTATAGGAGACAAGACTAGAAGTTTAATAGAGCTAAAATATACGTGTTGGGAAAATTTGATATTTTCCTTTTTATTTGATCAAGAGATAAATGAAAAGAAGAAAAAAAATAGGACTGCAAAATTTGGTAGACAAAATCTTGGGAAAAATCGTCCTTCAATATACTTATGCAAAGATGGGTTTAATTACAATAATAATAAAAAGTTAAAAGATTTTAGTTGCAATATTAAAAATTTATTCTGCAACGTGCAGTAATTATAAAATTTATGATCCGATTAATGCAAATCGAAAATTATATCTTAGATTCTTCTAATTTGCACTTTAAATCTCGGACTTTTCATAACTTATGAAAAACACCATCTTTCAAGGGATGTACTCTATTTGGTAATGCGGAACCCCGTATCGAGAAAAACTATGGGATTATATAATCAAAATATTCCACTATATAAGGATATAGTAGGGTTACAAGACATCTCACCCAAATTGCATGGATTACTTACATGGCTACTCAAACTATGGTGGAACACTTACTAACTAGAGATGATGAATACTTATCTCAAACCCCTCACTCTAAGAGTGGATCTCTCACACTAAAAGGAATATAAGTGACTATGGATTGAAGTGGATGTAGTTGAATGATGAACTTTTCTCAAAGACCTCTACATATAGGTGAACCAAGCAAGCTCCAGAATTCTCTTAAATCTCTCTAACAACCATAATAAATAATTGGAGCCTTTTAGGATGTAGTCTAGATTCTTTCTCCAAACATACTAGAACCATCTCCCCTTTCCGTTAATAGAGAGTTCTAGAGTTAGGGAGAAAATTAATTAATCCCCCTTCTGAACTAAATAGAATTGATCACTACACCAGCACCTTTGCAGCAATCATAAAACTTCTTACTTGGTAGTGCTTTTGTCATTATGTCTGACCAGTTATCATCGGTGTGCATCTTTTCAAGTTGCAGTCGCTTTTCTTCCAAAATATCCCGAATTCAATGATAATGAACATCAATGTGTTTTGTTCGTGACTGGTAGGCTGAATTCTTAACTAAGTGGATGGCATTCTAGTTTTCAGAATAGAGGACATACCTCCTTGCTTTAACCCCAATTCTAGCAGAAAGTTCTTCATCCACATCATCTCCTTGCAAGCTTTGGTGGCAGCAATGTACTCTGCTCCCATTGTAGAAAGAGCCACAAATTTTTGGAGTTTTGACTGCCAAGACACAACCCCCTGCAAAAGTAGTTAGATATCCCGATGTTGATTTTCTAGAAACCAAGTCTCCAACCATGTCTACATTTTTGTATCCCTCCAACACAGGTTTTTGTTTTCCAAAGCACAAACACCGTTTGGTTGTTCCTCTGAGATATCGAAGTATCCATTTCATAACTGCCAAATGTTTCTTCCTAGGCTTTGACAAATGCCTGCTCACCACACCAAAAGCTTGGGAAACATCTGGCCGTGTACATATCATTGCGTACATGATACTACCAACAACTGATGAATATGGGACACCTCTCATTTCTTCATAACCTTTTGGACTTTGTTTCTTGTTGAACTTAAAATGCCCGTCAAGTGGTACACTAACGAGTTCGGCCTTGTCCATGTTAAATCTCTTAAGAATATTTTCAATATCTCTCTCTTGGGATAGCCAAAGTAGCCTTTCTGATCAATCATGAGTGATGTTCATCCCAAGAATATGTCTGGCTGGTCTTAATTCTTTCATAGAAAAAGAATTACTCAATGCTTTCTCAAGACCACTAATTTTTACCTTTATCCTCCCCAACAATCAACAACATATCATTAACATAAAGCATGGGAATGAAAAAGTCATCTCTATCGTACCTCTTCATGAAAACACAATGATTAATGTGCATCTTTTGTAATTCATGATGATTTATGATGGATTCAAATTTATTGTACCATTGACACGGTGCTTGCTTCAAAACATAGAGACTCCTATTGAGGCGGCACACCAAATACTTCTTTCCCGGATGTATAAATCCCTTAGTTTGCTACATGTATGTTTCTCCCTCAAGATCTCCATGTAAGAAAGCTATCTTAAATCAAGTTTTTCTACCTCCAGTTTCAAGCTAGCAACGAGACCCAACACAACTTGGATTGATGGCATCTTCACCACAAGTTAGAATATCTCATCGAAGTTTACATCTTTCTTCTGATTGTATCCTTTAACAAAAATATGAGCCTTGTACCTTGGTTTGAGATTATTTTCCTCGATCTTGAGCTTGTACACCCATTTCACTTTAGAGAGGGTTTCCCTTTTGGTAGCTCCACAAGATCATAGGAATGATTCTCATGTAAGGACTGCATCTCATCTTTCATAGCCCTTTCCTGCCTGACCTATTAAATACCCTTTATTTATTCATTTGGCTATTTGGTCCATTATTTTAAACGACATTAAATTAATTATTAATTACTAAATTATATGAAATCATAATTATCTTGACTTTTCATTTTCCCACGGGTTCTTTGTTCAGAGCGTCTCCTCACCTTCACCATCGTCTTTGACTCTCAGTTGAACTAAAATACTACCATCTTCTCTGTTCAACTAAAACAATGTCAACCATGCGATGACCATCACCACTATTATGATTCTCTAACCGTAGGCAGGGGCGGAACCAGGGTGAGTGAGGGGGTGCTGGCTCCATCCCTAGGATACGGTGGCCCAAAATTTAGGTTTAGGGCCCACCGGAATCCATGGATTTTGCCCCCTTGAAAATTTGCAGAGGGCTCTGGCGACCAGCGGAATCTGCTGTCACTGCCGAGGAAGACGACTGAACGATTATATATTTTTTTGTTTCCGCACTTATCAAAACGACATCGTTTTGATAAGTGAAATGACGTCGTTTTGATAAGTGAAACGACGTTGTTGTACTAGCGTGAAGGAAAAAAGAAAGGCCGATTGGGCTGAAACCCAATTGGCCCAAGAAGAAATTTGAAACCCTACATTCCAAACATGAAACCCAGGAATAATGTCAGATTTTGTTTTCTCCTCTCCTAGTTCGCAACGGTGAATAATTGCTCAGCCCGTTCCTCCGCCTTCGTCGCATGCCGCACCGCCGCCTGTTCATCCGCTGCGCCCCCATCGTCCATCCGCCTGCGTCTCACCGGCTCAGCCTCAGCCACTATCCACGTCTAAGCCCGCTTGACACGGTATGCGATTCATCCAAAAAAATTTACCAATACAATTTAGCGTCCGATTTTTTTACCAGTGTAAATTAGCCCCCTAGAATATTGTCCTGGTTCCACCAGTGCCCGCATGTATTCATTGATTGTGCAAATAATGATTTATTTTTTATTTGAAACCTACGTAACCTTTTTTCTGATGCTCTACACACAATTATTCATTGATTGTGCAGATAATGATTTTTTATTTGATACCTGCTGTAACCCTTTTCGTTTGGACCTAAAACAGAATTGATCTGGCGTTGTTTTGATTGAAAACAAATTCTTTAGCTGGAGGAAATAATATGATAAAAAGGTATTCAATCTAGATTTTTTCCCAATTTTTTTGGGCTTTCCGTTCTATTTCTATTTTTGTTTCTTTCATTTCTTACATTACTTTACTGTTTGGTGAATTAGTATATATTTAGCATTTTATGTCGATATGAATGTGTTTTTGGGCATTAGTGTTAATGATATATGAAACACAAACTAGATATATATCCAATCCCACATGAATATTAGTACATTATATTTATAGTATTGGTGAATTTTGTATATACTTCGATTTTATCTTTCTCGATAAGAATGTGTTTAATCAAGTGTCGTGGCATTATTGTTAATGATATATGAAATACGAACTACTAGTGTTTGATGTATATCCAATTCCAGAAGAGCTGTTTATATAAAACACGAACTGGAATGGTTTGATATATATCCAATTCACAAGAGTATTAGCACATTTTTGGTAATTTTTTTAATATACTTTGTGCATTTGGATTTTCGATATGAATGTGTTTAATCATGTGAGATTAGTGTTAAATGATACATAAACATGAACTACTATTGTATATCCAACTTCATAATAACGGTTTATAGTGTTGGTGATTGTCCATCGTTAATTGATAATATAATTGGGTTAATCAATGGTTCATTATATCTCATCATTGAGACACATCATCAATAATGAGGATTGGGTTATAAACTAAAGTCTAACATGAATAGGATTCTAAAGTCTACCAGGAAATTATCATCTATAATCTAATCTATTCGGAAACTACCATCTATAACCCTTCCCTCAAGTTTCTGTTCCTTATTATCCTCCTTCAAATTGGAGCATGATGAACAAGAATGCCCAACTTGCGAAAAAGATTGTAAAATTACTTATCGCGAAAAGTTTTGAAGAAAAAAAACTCTACAGTACGGAATTCAACTTTAGTAGCAGTAAAAGTAGTAGCAACAATAGTAACAATAGAACCGGTAGAGCAATATTCAACTTTAGTAAGAGCAGTATTTATTGAAAACATGGTATAATGGTGAAATCATGAACACAATCGTAGTAATTATAATTTAGGAGTAGGTAAAGTTATGGTAACACGAGCAATATTTATTGAAGACTTGGTATAATGGTGAAATCATGAACCCAATCGTAGTAATTATAATTTAGGAGTAGGTAAAGTTATAGTAACACCGAAATCAACCATTAACATGATCAATCGGTGAGCAACAACGGCGAGTGGCAGAGATCTCTGCAGTGATGGCGGCAACTAAGAGCAGCGGTGACAACATAAAGGACACGGCGGCATCGGTAGAATAATATTCAATTTTTAGTAGTAGAAGCAGCAATGGCGGCAGTAAAATGCAGCCAGAGTAATAATAATATTGGAGTAGATAAAAAAATATAAGAATCAACGAACTAGCTAATGACCACGGCGTAGGGCGGACTTTTGTTCTGACGATATGCGACGAATACGGCTAAAGATTGTTAATCTTGAAATAAACTAAGAGGGGTCCCAGATGGAAACATGATGCCATGATAAAATAAAAAGTACTAATGAATGGTGCATTTATATATCTCATCAATGACACACCTCATTAATAATGAGGATTACAATATATAGAATTACAAACTAAAGTGGGATTCTAAAGTCTATCAAGAAATTACCTTCTATAATCTAATCTATTAGGAAACTAACATCTATGACCTTTCCTACCAGGAAAAAGTTTCTATTCCTTATTATTAATGATATATTAAACAGGAATTACTATTGTTTGGTGTATATCCAATTCTAAAATAATAATATTACATGTGTTCATATTGTTGATGAATCCTGTATATATTTTGTGCTTTGGCTTTGGCTTTGGCTTTATCGGCGTGAATGTGTTAAATCATTAATTTATTTTGGGATTAGTGTTAATGATATATGAAATACGAACTACGTTCATGTATATCCAATTCCACCAGACCTGTTGTCTTGGTGACTTTTGCATATATTTTGTGTTTTGCCTTTGTCGATATGAATGTGTTTAATGAGTGTTAATGATCTATGTTTGATGATATATACACGTTCGTGCTTCATAAAATCACTAGGTGATTAACGCATATAAATCTTGTGAACAAATTATTATGCTTCTCCCAGGTGAAATACAACCCATTTTCTTCCAAGACTTATTTAGCAAAAAAATAATTATAGAAATAATTTGCCACATGTTTGATGAAAACTTGTGTGGAATTAATATATATCTAAAGGATATGCTATATAGAATACTAGTTGGTATTTCATGGACTTAATGAGTGTTTAATCATATATAGAATACTACATTACAATAAACAACACCTTTTACCTCGCTTCTGCAGGGTTTTTACCTTGGTTTTCAGCCATAAAAATCGAGGTAAATGTGGGCGTGGTAAGAGTATAATTTTTACTTTTTTACCTCAGTTTTGGTTGGAAACAATCGAGGTAAATAGTCAAGAGCCGACATCACCACAGACAAACGAACGATGCCAGTCTGTCAACATAGACAGCCAAATTCTTAAAATGTGTGCGACATTGTGTTGGGTGATATCGTTAATAAAAGGTGTGACATCATTCATAACGATAGCTGACGTCGCATAAATATTTTGACCGACAGTGCATATTTTGATTTATAACTGCGGTTTTGAACCATATTAAATGATATTTTTTTACCTCAGTTTGTATGCAAAATAACCGTTGATGTGCAAAAGAATGTGCGAGGTCGGCTGGTTCGACATCACCGTTGCCGATATCAATGAAAAGATGATATGTCATTTCAAATAAGACGGCATCATTTAAATAGATTGAGGCCACACTAATGGTCCAACTAGAGTTAAAATTATGTGTGCTTGGGGAAGCGTGCGATGTCGCAGATTGCGGCGTGGTTCCGATCACGACGTTGTTTTGAGTAAGCGACGTCGCACTATTCATGGTACCATCGATAACCCAATACGACCACGTAGCGATGTCGCTCGTGGTTTATCGGGACAACTGATGAGAAGCTAGAAGCATGTGTTTCCTAATGCATTTAGCATATCTTTTAGTAGCTTTTATATGGTAGATTGCTAGGTTTAAGTGGGTTTATATTACAAGAAGTTTAGATGACCATTATTGATTTTCTTGTCTAAATCCCCCATTTTGTATATTATTTAGATCTAATGGATATTATGTCCTTATGAGCTTCTAGATTATATTTTGTGAGCTTATTTGTAGATCGCTCGTCAGCACTTAGAAGTAGCTTAGTGAAAGTCATTCGCAAGAATGGTAGAAGATAGTTGAAAGTTATTCCCAACAATGGTAGAAGATAGTAGACCGAAGGTCCCACGCTTAATCATAGTAGTAGATGGGAAGCGCTGAAGAAAATGAGTCGAAGTCCGGAAGGGATAGAAGACTCGCACGGCCCGTGTTCATTTACACAGCCCATGCCAAACAAGTGGCTTTTAAAACTAAGTCCCAGTGCGGTATTTGTGCTTTTGCATGGCCCGTGCCTCCTTATAGCAAAGACCCAGACCTCCAATCCGTGGCCCGTGCCCTGTGCCCTATTGTGCTGTCGCAACATCAGAAGCTAATGATGATGACTCCACATGGAAAATCGCAAGATTCTGCACTGACCACATTGCTCAGATAACTAAGAACACTCCCAACCAACAGCCCACGTGACTTGCCTGGGCCACTCTATCCGTTTAGCCGATGAAAGCCTCTAGTCAACGACCCGTGTGCTATTGCACGGCCCGTGCTGACGTGACTACTAGGGTTTCCTTTTTTTGGGCTTCTCTAAGGCCCATTTCCCATTTCCCCTACAATATATAGAGGCACAAGTCTACTAGAATTGAAGAATTTGTAATTTCATTTTCCTAGAGCTAAGAGTAGGTAGAGAGAGAGAGAGATTAACTCTTCTATTCTCATTTACTATTTTCTAGTTTATGCTTATGCCATTAAATCCAATTAATGTATTGGGTTCAATGTCCATGCAGTAATGTAATTGCTTGGGGATTTTATTTCTATTCAAGTGTAGGTGATGATTTTGTGAGATTCTAGATCTTCCTATCTTTTATGTTTATGAATATTCATGTTTGATTGTGCTTATTATTCTCGCGAGATGCATGTTACGTATATTCTATGATGCACTGTAGATTCATATGTGATATGTTATCATGCTAGGCTTGATAGCTACCTTGGGAGTGTTGGGTTAGGTCTATTGTAGGTTCGTGAGTGCATGCATGTATGATCAAGAGTACCGTTCCAATTGTTAGAGCCTAACATGATTGGATCATAATGTAATAATGTTCATGTTAGGGACGAGAACCCTAATGGGGGTTTAAAATCCCTAGGTGTACCCTGATAGGATGAGCATAATAGTTTGTAGCAACTAGGGTTGTCGTGTAGTGACCATAGTCATTTAAACCCTAGAGTCATCATGAGATGCCTATTCCTTTGCCTCTATAGGCCTAGGGAAAAGCGTCCTTAGTGGAGTGCCTAGGATGTATTTTCCTTACTGTATTTTCCTTACTCTTATAGCTAACGGTTGCTACCTATGCAAGACGACTGCTTGGGCACTTGATCCTTTAAAAGGGGGAGCGTTAGCATTGGACGTGAGTTTTACGGGGAAAGATGAGCCAACACGAATCCTTTATTCGATCGAGGCACTTTCCCTAATTACGGAGGCAGTGGTGATAACCAATAAGTTGTCGATGAAACTTTGTGTGACAGACATTGAGAATGGCCGACTATCACCCACACTATGTGACATAGGCATGATATAGGTTTATATGTATTATATGTGATAAAATCTAGGATCAAAGTGATTCATCAGCCATGCTACGCAAATATACCCAAGACTAGTCTAATATAGTTGAATATCTCTTGTTTGCATGATTAGTAGTTATTAGACAAAAACCCTCAAATCTGATGTTTGTAGCACTAATTATTCCTGACACACAATCTGAGTGACGCCCGATTGTGAGTTGTGTATATAGTATGTGATTCATCTATCCGAAAATGTAGCCTATGTGACCATTTGGTTTGGCTCCAGTACTACCTTGAAAATTTTCCTGTTTCAAGGCCTTCGAAACGGAAGTTTAGCTTATCTTGATCACAAATCCACATGTTGTCTTCATGGAAACAAAATAATAAGAATTTGACCATTTTGAGGGTCAAGTTCTACCATCTACATCTAAAATGGGAACATAGATGTACCTGTGGCCTTCTTTGTTGGTCTCATGTATGTGCGTCAGGATTATTTAGAAGATGGTCAGGGACATTAAATTGACCGATTCGATGGCTCTTAAATAATCCTTTAAAATTTCCTCCTAGTTGTGTTGAGATCGAGCATCACTTCTACCATTGATGCCAAGTGTAGAGGTTTTCAAACCTCCCACTCCATTCAGTGTAAATTGGAAAAGCCCTCTTTAGCCATTTTGTACTTTTCAATGTAGTGCAAGCAATTGCACTTTCTGTCAATTCAATCAGTTCATATCAAATAGTAAAAACTAGCCCTGAGGAATACACCGATTCCACCAAACTATGAAATGATATACCCTTACTTTCAGACCTGGGTGAACAAGAAGAAAACTAAATGATCAATTTTTAAAAACTCACCCAATCCCTATCTTGCATCCAAATCCCAGCCATCAAAACAACCTTCATCACATCTTTTAATTTTTCAGAACTTGAACTTTTTCTCTGCGTAGCTCCCCCTTTATTCTCGAAACAAAACCTAGTTCCATCTCCTCCTTCTGAGCCGCCACTGCAAACTACCACCTCAGGTAGCCCCCACCTCATTCCCACCCTCTCTAACACCCCCTACTGCTCATACCCAGCCTCCCAGAGATCTACACAATGGCTTCGAATCAAACTAACTGGAGATCTGCAAAATTATGGTGTTCGTGAGCCGACCAGGGACCAGAAACATTATGGTATTCGTTCACAACGGAGATCTGCAGCTAGCTCCTCATTTGCGTGCAACGGTTAGTTAGTGATGTTTGTGGTAGAGCCACAGTAGTGTTTGTGGTTCATGCCAGTTTCGAGGGTATTACTTCTTTATTTTTGTAATTTCATTTCATTTAGTTTTTGCTTTTTCTAGTTTAAAGAATGGACAATATTTAAAATGAGATTTTGGATTTAAGTATTAGATAGGAATTGTCTCTGTCAATCTATGTTTTTCCGATGACCACTTTTTTCCGGTACAATATGTATGACTTAAAATTTGTTATCCAAAAATTAAAAAACGGTTAGAAAAAATTCAAATCAAATTATCAAAACAAAAGACTCTTGGCGATATTTTTTATTTCTGAGAATTTTAATCAGATAGACTGAGGTCCATTAGGAATTTTAGGTCATTTATATTGTTAATTCGATTTAACTGATCTTTACATCCTTTTGGAGTCAGTAAACAGAAGAAAATTATACACCGAAGAGAAATCCTTTGGCAATTAAACAACTAATTTTGGTCTACTAGTATAGGGAAATGATCTTAATAAGTTAGATGGAGGTGGACCAGATCTTGAGTTTGGGGGCATCATTTATCTTTGTTTTGATTACCTTGATCTTGATCAGAATTGTGTATAGAACACATTGTGTGGGTGTCATTTGATTCTTCACTGTGGTTGGTTCTGTTGGGTAGTCTCGGGTCGATTCTATTGGATGGATACACAGTGAAATCCACTTATTCTTGGAGTGCCCTTTTGATTGACACATAACCCTTTGTTTAGAACTTTAATATCGACTAGTGCCTTTGTGTATCTCTTTCTTACTTCCACTGAACCCTTAGATTAGATATTTAGTTAGCGCATATGTGTAAACGAGTTTATCCCATACAATTCTTCTACGGTAGTCTTAGGGTACAATGAATATGCATCATAAATATGTAAAGTACACATTTCATTACTATATTTTGTACATTCAATATTTATATAGTAATTATTTGGAAATTATAATGATTCACAACCTCACATAAGATGATGCACATTTTTATAATTTAAAATAAACAAAATATCATCGGGGGTACGATGTCCATGGTACCCTAGGGATACCTTATAATTTGCCTATCCCATGACATCATTTGATTGTAATAGCACATTGTGTAAAATTGAGCTTAATATGAAAGATATGGGAACCCTATAAACCCTCATCCTAACCAAAATTTATTTTTTTAAAAAACTACTCCCTTCGTCCCGCGAATATTGGCATATTTACTTTTTCACGATCTTCAATGATCGTGTTTGACCGTTAATATCTTTAACTACATACAACAATTCCGCATAAGAAATTAATATTTAGAAAATATTAAAATCAAATTAAAGAAGGCCAACACTAAGCTATATTTGTTATGGACCGTAGATTAGTACCCTGCCCGAGCCTACAATTTTGGAATATATATCAATATAACGCTACCTACTTGAGTAAGTGCCAACATAACTCTCAGCTAATTTTTAGTGCAAAAACAACCGAACAAGTTAATGAAAGTGCAAATATAACCCTCAGACCCCATTTCCAACATTGACTTTGAATTTCCGGAGTTGACTCTATATAAATTGACCAAAATACCCTTTAGGGTAAATTCTAAAATTGAGTGGACACTTTTAGCCTTATATTTAGCCGGACCATAGCCGAAATGCCGTCGTAACATGTAGGGTTATATCAACACATTATGAAAACTGATAGGGTTATATCAGCACATTCCTAAAACTTAAAGGGTTATAACAGTGCATTCCAAAAACTTATAGAGTTATATCAGCACATATTATAAAAGTTAAGTGTGTGGTACTCGGCTGGCCTTAACGGGCAACCACATCATCATATACACCATTATCACATCATAACAATATCTTATACACCATGAAATTTGACATCATAACACCTTCATTCATATCAAACACCATTATCATATATCGTAGCCTGATTTCAAAACTTATCAACATTAAAAACCCTATGTTAAAAACACATTAAAACAACAACCACACACAGCACCAAAAGTCATCCAATCATCAATCCGGACTAAACACAACAAAATATATAAAATATCATTAAAAACCCTATAGTCTATAGTATGTGTTGATATAACCCAACACTTTTACGAATTTGCTGATATAACCCTATAAGTTTTAGGAATGTGCTGATTTATCCCTATCAATTTTTATAATGTGCTGATATAACCCTACTTGTTTCGCAGGCGGTCCAGGGATAGTCCGACAACAATATTTGGGATATTAATGACTCTAAGGGTAATAAAGTCATTTCCTAATTTTTAGTATTTTTATTATTTTCAGAAGGGGAAAATGTATTTTAACAAAAATCCAGCTAAAATTTGTCGGAGAGGGTTATATTGGCACTTTCACTGATTATCTAGGGTTATATTGGAACTTTCGAACGCTGAAAGATTATATTGGTACTTATGTCAATTAGGTAGGATTATAAAAGAACTTTTATCTAAAATTTTTGTTCTCCAATCATGAAACACAGTCACCATAATGAGATTTAATTTGAAAAATAAATTGTGTTTAACTTACTTCGAGCCCCCTACATCTGAGAAGGCTAAACAATAAAGGCCAAACAATAAAGGCTATAAAATCAGCGCCTAAATAATTTCAGCAATGAATGATAAACATTTCCGCATCACATTTGATTCAAAGGATGATTTGCACAGATGTTGGCTAAAGTGCTTCTGGTATTTGGGAAGTAACATTATGCGTAATATTTTGTAATAGACTAAAGATTTTGATTTTCAGGAAGAATCCTCCTTTGCCCATGTGTGGGTTATTGTTGAATTTCCTCCTATATACTTCTTCCATTCTCAAGCATTAAAATACATAGGAAGGTCACTAGGAGAGCTGTTATACTCTGATCCCCGTACTCAAAATCTCAACAGGCCTTCCACAATTAGACTATGTGTGGAACTAGATGTCTGTAAGCAATTACCTACAAAAATCATATTATGATCAGTTTCTAAAAACAAAGCTTACAATATAATGTATGAAGATCTGCCTCCTTACTGTAAAGCTTGTGCTAAGATTGGTCACTCTGAGGCAAACTGCAAAAAAATTTACCATGCTTCTGAATTAGGAAGTCACATAGGAGAATTGGAACAAAAAGGAAGCCACTAGCTAAATAGCAAACTATAACTCATAATAGGAAGCCTAGTGAACCATTAGAATGGAAAAAGTAGGAAACAGACAGGACCCTGGCCAATCACACCCTCAACCTGATAACTCAACACCTGAATCCTTTCTTCAAACAAAGGATAAAAATCCAGAGGAATCTTCTCCAAAAGATCACCTTAAGTTTGGGTAGCCCAAAATCCCAACTGACCTTAATATTGAAGCAGAGATAGGTGAAATTGATAATGATCAATCTGACTCTAACTCATAGGGAGAATACGAAGAAGATATTCCAACACCTAGATTATCAAATAGGTTTCAGGTCTTAGAGGATGAAGTTGAGGATGATAATCTGGACATAGCCACAATAGAGGACATAGAAAGGGAACCAAACTTAACGCAGGCACTTGAACCCGATCTAAAAATCATCAGTGGTTTCAACACAGCTCTTTCATCACCCCAAAAAATTGCCAACCACTCAAGTTTTTAGGGTGAAACCTTCCTAATGAAAAATCCTAATCTTCCAAATAAATTGGATGTCCCATTCACACAGTCTCTGGTCTCTCTAAAAGCTAAATTTGATTCTATAAATAAGTGACTAAAGGATAGTAAAGAAAAAAATGATTTATCATACCCTCTAAATCTATCAGAAGACCCCATTAAGTTTTAACCTCTTCTAAACAGGACCATAAAGAACTAGAAAACCAAAAGATTTTCTTTGATGCTCTAACTAGAGTAATGACCAGGTTAGCAATTAAACACAATCCTCAAAATGAAATTGCAAAAATGGAATGTAAGAGGACTATGAAACTCAATTGCTAGAATCAAGAGACTGATAAGACATAGAGTACAGTTTCTTGCCATTATAGAACCAAAATCTGGTTTAGAGTCTAGGGAAAATTATGTATTCTAGTTTGTCTTAAATAATATTTTACAAACTGATCACCCTAGGATTTGGGTTTACCACTCTGATCAAATTTAGATTATGGATTTAACGGAGAATGATCAGTTCTTAAAGTTTAAACTCACCACACACATAGGAAAAATGATACAGGCATATATAGTCTATGGGTATCTGGGAGGTCGTCGCCGTACCTCTCAAAAATACATTTATAAGCCCAATATGCTTACTAAATACAACTAAGTAGAT
>JAULKM010145385.1:0-17807 GCA_032355605.1 Rubia tinctorum | reverse complement strand
ATTGCCGGTCCAAAAGCTGACGACGAGCGACTATACGATGCAGTCAATGTTCTACTTTATTTGCAGGTAGATTTAAAAGTCCATTCTTATTTTTTCCCCATCAATTTCCACGTGTTTTCCGTATTTTCAAGATTCTCTGGCAAACAAAGTTGAATACGTAGATCAAAGAAAGAAGAGACAAAAGAAAGAGTTGACGGTTTTTTTCTTTCTTCCTTTTTTTGTCAAAAGGTGACGCCCGATTGCCAATTAAGCTGGCAGTTGAACATTCTACATTAGATCATATATTCAACACTTAAACTTAGTATACTTCCTGTTCCAATTATTGGAAGTGTCACACTTTTCATTTTAATTGTTTGACACTTTTTTTATGGCAAGATTCATTTAATTTCATTCACTTATTCTACTTTTTTTTCTTTCTAAATTCAATTTTATCAACGCATTTCATTCACATAAATCAAAATATTTAAGACCATGATACACATCCAATAAAATAGAGGTAATAGTTGGAGGTAAAATATTCATATATTCAGCAATAAAACTCAATATAGTGGTAAAAAACAACACTTTACAAGCAATATTTATGAAACCATATATTAATTTGAAAAGCGTTGTTTAAATATTTAAAAGTGTGGTGATATATTTCTTCCATTATATTGATATATTTTCAAAATTTTAAATTACATAGAATAGCAGTGTGTGTTATTTTATCTTAAACGAAATTTTTTGATGTATAATAAACACATTATAATAACCGAAAATGTTTGAAATATAGTAAGGTGGAGGGGGGTACAATGCAAAATCATAAAGATAAAACTTGTAAAAAAAAAGCAATAGACCAAGGCTTAATCTATTATTTTTAGTCTAAAAGTAGCATTAAAGTATTGCATTAGTTTTTATTTGTAACAGCTAATTAGACAATCTATACGGTATCAATATAAAAGATGTTCATGCGAGGCGGTCTAAACTTTAGGTTGCAGTTTTACTATAAAATTATTACAAAATTTTATTTTTCTCAAATTTATTTGTAATTCTTTTTAAAAAAATGCCATTTCCAATAAAATGTTTATAATTGTACTCTCTCTGTTTCTATATAAGTGGCACCATAAGTTTAGTTGCTTAGATTTAGGTGGAGAAAATGAGTGAATGAAATTGAATGTAGAATGTAAAAAGTATAATGAGCGGATGAAATCGAAAGAATATTACAAAAAACGGAAAGTGTGTCAATGTAAAAGAAACAATTCAAAAAGAAAGTGTGTCAATAATAGAGATACAGAGGGAGTATAATAATTCTTGTTTAATCTCTAGGCCGAGTGAAACAATTCTTGGCCTTAATATATTAATTACAAATAATTATTATACTGTTTTAATAATTGACTCAGAGCCCTGAAAGTGGTGGATTTGCCATCTGGGAGCCTCCGGTCCCACAACCTTATCTGCAAGTTCTGAACCCTTCCGAGCTTTTTGCAGACATTGTTGTCGAGCAAGAGTAAGATCATTAATCATGCACATTAATTAAATTAATTGTGTCCATGCTATAAGTTAACAACTTAATTAACTTTTAATCAACTGGTCCAGGCATCTGGAAAACACTGCATGCATCATCCAAGCTCTTGTTCTGTTCAAAAGACTGCATCCTGGTCACAGAGAGAAAGAAATTGAAATTGCAGTGTCCAAAGCTGTGCGTTTTCTTGAAGGAAGACAATGCCCCGATGGGTCATGGTAATTATTAATTACTACCTTAATTTCAATTAAGTTGGTGTTGAATTTTTTTTGTTAGACTAATAATATGTCGAAAATTGCGAAATGAAGATAATATGTCTAAAGAGTATTTGTGACAAAAAAAACTCCATATAATGGAATTTGAAAACAGTAAGAATCATCAGATTTAATCATAAAACTAATTGGTACGAGATTGAGGTGACTCGTGATCTTATACTCTCTTTGTTTCTCTATTATTGACACACTTTCCTTTTTTGCCTTGTTTTTTTAATATTAGCACACTTTCCATTTCTGGTAATATTCTTTCAATTTCATCCCCTCATTCTACTTTTTATATTCCACATTCAATTTCATCCACTCATTTTCTCCACATAAATTCAAGCACCAAAACTTATGGGGTCGTTTATAAATAAACGGAGGGAGTATACTATTATCTCTGTTTCGTTGGATGTGACATCATAGTTTTAGATGTTTGGATTTAGATGAATGAAATGAGTTGATGAAATTGAATTTAGAAACGGAAAAGTAGAATGAATGGATGAAATTGAAAAAAATCTTGCATTAAAAGAAAAGTGTGTCAAAAACACAAAAACAGCCAGAAAAAAGTGTGTCACATCCAATTAAACGAAGGGAGCATTAAGCAATTGCTTTGTCAAGTGTCAACCAGTGGGACTCTCAACATATACTTCCTCTGATTTATTAAATTTGATAATCTTATTATTTTAGTATGTTTTTCTAAAATTTTCATCTTTCATTTTATGGTAAAAAATACTACTCCATCCATCCCTGCATAAGTTGCACATGATTTTTTCACGATTTTCGAAAAATGTGTTTGACCATTTATAGGTTTAACTAGGTAAAATAGTGGAAAATAAAAAGTCGATATTTGTAAACTACTTATTACGACGAATCTAACAATATCACATACGATAACATCGTTATTTATATATCTATTCGAACATGTGGTCAAAGTATGTCAGTATTGACTGTCAAATAGTAAGTGTGCAGTTTCTGTTGGGACAAAGGGAGTACTCCCTCTATTTTGTTATTTATGACACACTTACTATAAATGGATGTTTTCTTTTATTTGATATTCTTTCCATTTTTGACAAGATTCCTTCAATTGCATCCACTCATTCTACTTTTTACTTTCTATATTCAATTTCATCCATTCATTTTCTTCACCTAAATCCAAACATCTAAATTTATGGTGCCATAAATAGAATAACGGAGGGAGTAGTATATCATTCCCAACCACCTTTTTTTAATACTTTTTTCACTCAATTCTTTACACACATTTTGTGTCTAAAACTATGGTGTCAAAAATAGAAAAATGAATAAATAATGCATGTTTGTAAATGTAGGTACGGGTACTGGGGGATTTGCTTCCTTTATGGCACCATGTTCATTCTTGGAGGACTAGCTGCTGTTGGAAAAACATATGAGAACAGTGAAGCAGTGAGAAAAGGTGTTCAATTCTATCTCTCTATTCAAAACCAAGAGGGTGGATGGGGAGAATGCCTTGAATCCTGCCCTAGCATGGTAAGTTATCAACATAATTTTTCACCAATTTAGTGTGTGTCTGTTGTTTAATTTATAAACTTGGCCGTTTTAAATGTTTGATAAAATACCAAAAACATTAATTTTAAAAATAATCGACAACTCTCCTCTTTTAAAATATACCAGATTTATTTATAATTAAATATTGATTCGTGAAACATATTCTTATTCTTTCTACAAATATTTGTTGACCTGGTAAAAATAAAGTGTTCTATCTAAAAAATGTACTCTCTCCGTACCATAGAAATTTGCATATCACCTTTTACAAACCCATTTAGGAGTGCTAATGAGAAAGAGGGGAATGCGACTATTTTTTTGGTTTTACCGGGTCATGATGGAATTGAACCCATTAAATTGTGTCAAAAAAAGAAATGAGTTAAAATATGAAGTTTTTAACTGAACAAGCCAAAACGAAAAGTAGAAAGTTTTCTATGGGACAGATGGAGTATAGAAATTTTATTTTGTACCTAATCAGAAATATAGAATGCATGTGGTTTGTTTGCTTTTGGTGATTTTGAATGTTTAATTTCTTGATGTGACAGAGATACATTCCCTTGGAAGACAATAGAACAAATCTTGTGCAAACATCGTGGGCTATGCTTGGCCTAATGTATGGTGGACAGGTAAACACCAAATTTTGTGTTTCTAACAGTTTAGACTTTAACCAATTAACCATATGAAACTGAATTGAAATGTAGTTAAATTAAAGAAGTGTCCCAATAATTTAAATTAAACATGTTTCTTGATCAAAAAATGAAATGACCATTTTCTAATAAAAAATCAGGCCGAGAGAGATGCAACACCCTTGCACAAAGCAGCCAAATTACTGATAAATGCACAAATGGATGATGGAGATTTCCCACAAGAGGAAATTACAGGGGTGTATATGAAGAATTGCATGTTACACTATGCAGAGTATAGAAATATTTTTCTATTGTGGGCATTGTCGGAATATCGTAAACGTGTGTGGCCATCTAAAATATTGTAGATGCGATACAACAAGTCTCTTCCCTGCCAAATTGATTTGGTTTGTTGCATTACATATACATATATTAGGTATATATAAATATATTATTTGTTAAAGGTGTATTGTTGGTATAAAAAAACCAGTTGTAAGAACTAAATTCACCCCTTCTAGTAATTATAATGATTCTCTTTCAAACTTTGAGTACTTTCTCTTCTTCGATTCTCATTTCCATAAGTTATGAATAATCATTGTACTTTTTAACTCAAACATTGTATATTTTAACTCAAAATTTGTACTTTATAGCTTAAACATTGTACTTTTAGTTCATTATTTCTTGTGTTTTCACATTCAAATACAATTTATCACATGTTTAAGTTAAAATATACAATATCTAAGTTGAAATATATCATATTTGTTCCATATCTCATGGAAGATCGTTTTTCACAATACAAACTCAATATAAAAACATATCTCATTCAATATAGAATAAAAAGAAAAAATTTGTTCTAGAGAGAAAGACTCATTCTCTCTGGGACACAAAAAGAAAACCCTAGCAAACTTTAAAAACACAAAAAGAGCTTGGATTGGCCGCCACCTCCATCAAAACTCTGGCAGCCTCCCCTCAACTTTAGCAAGCATCTCAGTTCCCCCCACCCGTGCAGTAGTTATAAGGAATAGCCATTAACGATACCAATGCATGGCATTTTGTGTGTACTTGTGCAGAACCACCATCTATTGAGATTCCAAAGCCAAAACCTCCCATTTTGAAATGTGATAAACGTTGCATGGCGGATAAACCAAAATATTAATGGCGATTTTCCGTGAACGGAGGTTGAACCGACGTCCATTCCATTCCTTAATTCATTAAAACCTTGCAGTTTCCTTTTTTGGAAGGCATCTTCATATCTCCTCCTTTAATGCCATAATTAATTCCCAATTCTTCGATCAATATTCTCCATATCAATCTCTCAGTTTTCCTAAATCGATATTATCCTTTGAACCCAGGCCACCATTCTTTGATCTTCCTCCCAAGGTCCCAAATTTCCCGACCATCGAGTAATCTCCCCACATCCTCAATCTTCCTTTCCAAACTCCAAATTTTTTGGTCATCAATTTTATCTCTCCAAATGCCAATCGTTTTCCTCGCAATTTTCTTCTCTTCCAACCCAAATTTCTCTCTCTGGATTTCCTTCTCTCCTGACAAAGTCGGCAACGCCGATGGTGGGGGACTGGACGAAAAGCATCGGTAGGTACGAAAAGGATAATTTTTGTTGGGCTTGTTTAGTTACATGTTCGTAGGCATTCTTTGATAGATATGGTGACGGGGTCATGAGTTTTTTGTTGTATATTTCACGAGTTTGGTGTTCATAGATCAATATGGGTGTGGTGGTTTTGGGTTTGAAGATCGATCAATGGAGGTGTACATGATGATTGTTCTTCTTCTGATTTTTATGTCAATAGTTTGAAGATCTATCAATGGTGGTGTACATGGTTTTTTTCTTGATTCCTTCTGTATTGAGCTACTTCAAATCAATATCGGTGGAATGTTGTGTTCATTCTGTTTCTAGCATGCTTTTTTACTATTAATTTTGAAAGTAATTTAAAAATTGGAACTTCATTCAACAACGGTTCGCCAATAGACCAGTGGGTCAATTTTGTTGTCTAAATGACTCTTTAACTGTCGTTAACTAGGTGTTTCTTCAGTAGTGTGTAATTTAACTATTGAATTCTTGTGATAATTTTGGTAAGACTAATTATCACCATGTATCATTTCAAAGTTCAGCAAATAATGATCACTACGAGTAACAAGTCATTAATCATTATCGACATCATTTTCTAACTTGGATGAATTTAACAAAAATATGTTGAAGGGACGTAAAGAGATCATTGTGTTAAGATATTTTTATTCAGTGGATATGTTTTAAAATTATGGCGTGAAATTTGTGAAGGAAAATAAAACAAAGAAATTCAATTGTAGATACTAGTAATGAGAGAAACCCACAACCGATATACCTTCATCACTCTTCTGACATTTTCAAGTTAGAGCTTGCAATTTGGAGGAGTCTAGGAGAGTGGGAGTATAGGATTGCGCCCATGGAAACAATTGGGAATTCGGGATGAAAGGTAAATGTTTGAAAATTTGGCACTTGGATATTATGTCGATTCACATTCTTAATAATTAATACTATGTAAATATGGGTGATTGGGACCCGATAGTAAATATGTAGAAAAATATTATTATTATATTTATTTAAATAAAAATAAATTTTACAGGGTATCCTAAATGCCCGGAAAATAGCATTTGTGTGGCCCAAACACAGACACATTGATACGAATCAGGAAGCTACACGATCTCCACGAGCCATGCCATCATCCGTGCTAGCTTTATCCTCGGTGCCAGCTTCAGCAGCACGAGTCGTGCCACCAGCACGAGTTGTTCCAACGCCTGTGTCAACCGGCATGCCAACGCCTGTGTCAGCCTACGTACCTATACTTGATCAAAGGTTCAAGGGTTATGTTCGAGATTCTCTAAGCGACATGGTTGGTCTTATGACTTGGGAAAGAACTAAACTTAGAGATGCAACGTTGAATGCTACGGTTGATCGGATTCATGATGAAGAGTTGAAGACTAAATCAAAAAAATCTTGAAGAATTTGGCATTAGCTAGATTACTCTAGGTATTTTAGTTTGATATGGTTTTAGCTTCTTAAAACTGCCACAAGTCTTTCCAGTTTTTGACGCGAATTACCGAATCCCGTCGTCTTTCTGATTTGTACTGGCCGAACTATACCCTATAAACAGGGGAGGTCTTGGACGAATTTATCTACACTATCATATATTTCATATTTTGATTTTATACTTTTACTTGTTAAGCATTAAACCGTTACATTTGTCCATTAAAGATTAGTGCTTAGAACCATTAGGATTCTTTGTGTTAATTTTGGTGCAACTAGTATTTGGGTTCATGCGAATTAGTCTCTTGTGTTAGTGAAGTTCATAAAGTTGTGTTATTGACTATATTTCATTCGTGTCTTCTTGATTTTAAGAGGGTGCTTCGATCAACCTTCGCTAAAAGTGCTTCTCAAAATTCCGCAATCCAGAGTTTTCATAAGGAGATTCATATCATCTGTTAAAATGTATAACTTTTGCACCAGGTTCCCCGTCCGAGAAAAAAATATGCTTGTTTTATTCGGGACCGATGAGTCAGATATTTTTTGACACCTCTAATTGCAGGACACAACGGAATAATTATCACACGATGGCTTCATCTTCTAATGTGCGATGGAATACATTTTATACAGTAGCTTCACCTTCTCGTGCATGGTGGGGCATGACTGGGGTGAGTTTGGATCTGGTCATGTTTGGTTGTGTACGACAGTGTGGTCAATTTTGGCCTTTTATAGTGCACGACAGCAGTAATTTTTGGGTCAACATGTATGATTTGATGGATGGAACAAAGGAATACCTTGATATTTATCAGGGTTGATCACCGAGAGATCTCCCAATCATGTTGGAATAAATATATACTTTCATTGTAGGAATATTTGTCTTACCATAATAGAATTACTATATATTTATTACACCATAATTGTGTCTGGAATAGAGGTGTGATTCAAAGATAGAATCATATTTGGAGATCTTTCCTTGGCCTGTTGGGTTTTGGTTCAAAGAATGTATGATGTGGCCTTAGGTCCAAGTGGAGAGTAGCAACACGGCCTTTGGCCTTTGGGGGAGCTTCAGCTTTGACCCTTATTATCCAATGGGTACCCTGCAGGGTTCCTATCGCAATTGGAAAGCACTACAAAGAGGGGGTGCTTTGTCTTTTTCTTGATATAGATGTTCGTCATTTTCTACTGGGTCGACCTTAGCAGTATGATAATGATGTTAAATAAATGGGATGTGATAACGTGATTTTGTCCATATGGGGTGTGCATAATAGTTATATGGCTCCGGTTATGAATTTTGATTTGGGCTCGGGAAGTAAGAAGTCTAAATTATTAGTCATGACTCATAGTGAGAAGAACTTTATGAAGATTTTGTAAAAACTGAGTGTTTCTGTCCATTAATGATTAAGGGTTTGATGAGTGTTGTACAGGTAGGGGTGGAAATTGTGGCAGAGGTACAACAGGTTTTGAAGGATTTCGAGGAGTTACCTGGAGATGAATTACCAAACAGTTCACCTTTAAGTGTGATATTCAACATCATATTGACTTGATTCCGAGGTCCATCTTACTAAACCTTCCCCATTATGATATGAGTAATAAGGATAATGAGATTTTAAGGGAAATGATTGAGTATTTGTTGAAGAATGAATTCATTTGTGGCAGTATAAGCCCTTGTACGGTTCATGTCTTTCTTGTTCCTAAAAAGGGAAACAAAAAAGGGATGTGTGTTGATATTAGGTCAATCAACACGATAGATATTAAGTATATATTCCCAATTCCTCGATTGGAGACATGCTTGATGAGATGACGGGTTCAAAGGTGTTTTCAAAGATTGATCTTCGCAGTTGATCACTAGATTTGGATTAGACTCAGATGAATGGAAACGACTTTCAAGAGCATGAACGAATTATATAAATGGTTGGTAATTCCTTTCGGTTTGTCCAATGCCCCTGGTATCGTCACGACATTGATGAATCAAGTTCTTCATCATTTTATTGGTTCTTTTGTGGGTTTTTTTTTATTTTGATGAAAAGATAGGTTTATAGTAAGAACAAAAAGGAACATTTTGAAGCATTTGAGGCAGGTTTTGCTCAAAAACCAACTATACATTAATCTGAAAAAGTGTACATTTGCACTAATAAGTTTCTTTTTCTGGGTTTTGTGATAGGTGAGGAAGGAATTCAAGTAGAGGAGAAAAAGGTGAGCGTTATTCAGGATTGGCCTAGACCTAAATCCGTTATGCATGTACGTAGTTTTCATGGTATCACTATTTTTTATAGGAGATTCTTCATGAAATATTCTTCTATCGCTGCTCTTATAACTAAGTGCTTGAACAAGGGAAAGCTCCGGTGGGGGCCTAATCAAGAGCAGAGCTTTGCCTTGGTTTAGGAGAAGCTTTGCACTGCGCCAGTCCTAGCTTTATCTGACTTTGATAAGATTTTGTAGGTTGAGTGTGATGCTAGTAGAGTCGGAATCGATGCTTTAATGTCTATGGAGAAGAGGCGGGTAGCATATTTCAGCGAGAAATTAACTTAATCTTACCAGAGATTGAGCACTTATGATCAGGAGTTAAATGCAGTATTTCAAGCTCGAGGCAGTGGAAGAATTATCTTATTCAGAGAGAGTTGATTATGTTTCCAGATCATCGAGCTTTGCAATTTTTTCACCCTCAGGAAATGATAGATAAGATGCATGCTCGATGGGTTAGTTTTCTGGAGAAATTCCCTTTCATCATTCGGTATAAATAGGGGTTTATAAATAAGGTGGTGGATGTTTTGAGTAAGTGGGCATCCCTATTGGTTACTTTGGCGGTATAAATTGTGGGATTTGAATGTTTGAAAGAGTTGTATAAAGATGATGTTGAATTAGGGATTTGTGGGGGAATTATAATGTGGCCATATGAATGGTGCGGTTTTTCACGTTCTGGATGGCTATCTTTTCAAAGGAGATTGATTGTGCATTCCTTTATCTTCATTAAGGAAGAAATTTATTTGAAATCTTTATGGCGGAGGCCTTAGTGGTCACATGTGAAGAGATAAAACCATTGTTGGCTTGGAATAGAGGCATTATTGGGCGCACATGAGGAGGGATAGAAGTACCATTGTCAAAAGTTGCTATACTTGTCATGTTCGAAAGAATGCTAGTCTTTACTTGGCATTGCCTATTCCTATTGATATTGTGTGTTAGGAATGCATCGTATGCAACGTGGTGTATATTTTATGGTCGAAGTGGTGGACAAAATTTCCAAAATTATGCATTTAATTGCTTGCAAAAAGCCTACCAATGCGTTCAATAATGCCATGCTATTTTTCACGGAGGTTGTGTGTTTTTATGGGGTTACCATGTTTATTACTTAAAGGTACACGAAGTTTCTCAGTCATTTTAGGATTACTCCATGGAGGATGTTTAGAACTGCTCTGAACAAAAGTCCCACGGCCCATCTGCAAACTGGCGAACAAACTAAAGTGACAAACAAAATATTGGGAAATATTACTCGTAGTATATGTGGTGATAAGACGGGGCAGTGGGATTTAGTTTTAACTCGGGTCAAGTTTGATTATAGCAATGTATTGTATTCCGCTGCAGGAAGATCTCTATTTTCTATGGTTTATATTGTTGTTCCTAAGAATGTGGTTGATTTCGTTGAGTTACCAAAGGCTCCGAGATTTTAAGGCCGATTGAAAATATGTCTAAGGAGATTCGGGCTACTGAAGGGTACGTCAATGCTAATTTGAGGACATTGGGAAGAAGAATAGGGCGGCTGCTGACAAGGGATGCGGGGATTCCTTTTGTATTGTGGTAGTTCCTGGGGTTGACTACGACGAGTCCAATCTCTTTGGGTACATGCAAAAGTTCCTGAGGAGACAGTGTTTGTTTTTATTTATGAATTTTCTTCTCTTAAAGTTTTCCCCTCCCTTGTCCAATTTTTTTGTCTATATTCATAGAGCCCAAATTGTGTGATCGTAGCCCATGTGTTTCACTCTTTTCTCTTAGGTCATGGCATGGCATATGGCTTTGTGGTAAGTAGTGTCATTCCACTAATCTCGAGATTTGTTAATTTGGTTGAAGCAACATGATCGAAAGGTGTGTTTAACAAGCCAATCTGTCTCGGCGAAGCGACTCCTTTACTGGTTAGTATGACTGCCTGAGAGTGGATGAGTCATATATATACATATACATATGTATATATGCATATATATACACCATAAGCGCTCCCACGACCCATCTGCAAACTGGAGAATAAACTGAACTGACAAACAGAATGTTGGGAAATATGACTCGTAGTATCTATGGTGATAAGCCGAGGCAATGGGTTTAGCTTTACCTTAGGTGGAGTTTGATTATAACAATGTATTGTATTCCGCTACAGGAAGATCTCTATTTTCTCTATAGTTAATTTGGTTGAGTTACCAGAGACTCCAGGATTTTTAGGCCGACTGAAAATATGGCTAAGGAGATTCAGGCTGCTGAAGAGTACGTCAAGGCTAATTTGAGGACATTGGTAAGAAGAATAAGGCAGATGCTGATAAGGGATGTGTGGGGCTCCTTTTGGATTGTGGTAGTTTTTGGGGATGACTACGACGAGTCCAATCTCTTTGGGTACATGCATAAGTTCCGGGGGGGATTCGGGGGAGGAAGCTCTGATGCTCAAGACAGAGTTTGTTTTTAATTATGAATTTTCTTCTCTTCAAAGTTTTCCGTCCCTTGTCCGATTTTATTGTCTATATTCATAGAGCCCAGATCGTGTGATCGTAGCCCACATGTTGCACTCTCTTCTCTTAGGTCGTGGAGTGGCATAAGGATTTGTGGCAAGTACTATCTTTCCACTAATTTCAAGATTTGTTACTTTGGTGAAACAAACTGATTGGAAGGTGTGTGTTTAGCCAGCCTACCTGTCCCGGCGAAGTGACTGCTTTACTGGTGAGTCTTGATTGACTGGGACTGGATTAGTCATACACATATGTGTGCACACACCCCATAAGCGCTCTCTCCTCAACAACTGATTCATGATTAGCAAAGTGTGTGAAGTGATGTGTTTTTCACTACGAAGTAATTGTAAGGGGAGAGAACAATAAAGATCGATTCAGTTTGGTAGGAACATGATGGTGGGTGCGAAGCTAAGGATGATTTCATGGGTAATGTGTGTAAGAATTTTGTACA
This sequence comes from Rubia tinctorum, assembly GCA_032355605.1. Lineage (NCBI taxonomy): Eukaryota > Viridiplantae > Streptophyta > Magnoliopsida > Gentianales > Rubiaceae > Rubia > Rubia tinctorum. The sequence goes on along the minus strand of JAULKM010145385.1, from coordinate 5,735 downwards.
TGTTTGAAATTTTGTTTTGAATGAACAACAAATCACAAAAAATTAATGGTGACGATAAATATTCCCGCCATTTTCGAGAATGGTTAGTAGAGTGCCAAAAATGAGAAAAAAATTGAAGTATAAAATAAACGGCATGCTGATTTCTTTTTTGAAAACGTATAGTGACTAATCATTATTAAGCGTGTATCCCGAAATTAATGAATGATAACTCTAATTCTCAACTGACACAAGTTATTTATTTATTTGAGAATGTGCATTTGCAGAAAAGTATCTTTGTTGGTTTGATATCCTTGCTATTTCTATGTAAGTAGTGTATAATATTAAATATGGCAACATCTGAATTTTACTAATCCTACTCAAAATCTAAGATTTTGACTAAATTCATTTTCCAAGTCGTTGAAAACTTGTATGAGCCTTAGGAACTGGATCGGGATCCGACAACCACAAAGGCAAGTTGTGTGATCAATTCGGGTGGTTTTTGTTCGTTTGAAGGTGAGAGCACAAAAAAACTGATCCCATCAAAAGTTGAATACTTGGGGTAGGCTGTAAGCCCATTTACGACCCCGTCCTGTAAATTAGCCACCATTCTGGAGGATATATAAAACAAAACGTAGCAACACTTTGATTTTAAAAAAAAACTAATGCACTTTTTTACAACCACTCGTATTTGTCCCAGGCAAAGGAGTGGGATTTACCTCACATAAAGTAGGAGGTGCCTCTCACTTCTGCTCCACACTTGTGGAGTCTCCCCACACCTCACATGTGTATTAGGATACTTGAAGTCAGAATGTTGCAATTCCATGGAGAGGGGGATTTTCAACCTGGGGTACTTCTGGCCGGGCACATGGCCCTGATCACTTGGGCAAGCCCAAGTAGTTAACTAATGCATTTTGAAAACGTTGTAAATTTTGGAGCAAGTCACCAACAAATGTCCCCTGTAATTTCACAATACCAAGATCCGTTCTTTTAAACTGATTTTTACTTAAATGAACGGAAAATAAATTAAGTATAGTAAAAAGCAAGAATAATATATTAAAACTAAGCCAATTAGCAGCATTTTAACATTTGCAGGATTGAATTAAACCAAACTAAAGTGAAGTAGAGATGAGATAAGATAGAGCAGAGTGTAAATTAGACACTTACTTTTGAGGTCCAATTCAAACATTGAATAGCAAAGATTGCATGCGTCTCCATCTCGTAGTGGGGTCTAGAACAGCTAGTTTTGCTGATTTTCAGTTACACAAGGTTGACATGTGGTTGTGGAAGCAAAGTGGAAAGAAAAGTAACCAAATTTATGGGACCACCCCTTCTTCAATCAATTGCACAACTAAATCCCTGTGTACTATAATAATAATTAAATTAGTTATAAATCTCTATCCTGCAAATAACAAGATAATTATTACACCCTAATAACTTTCTGAACCCAGGCAATACTGCAACACCATATCAGGCATTGTGGCGTTTGATCACCGAATGGTAACTACCATGTCATGAGAGGCCATCACTATTGATGAAACAAACCTAATTGAGTCGCAAAATTAGGTACACGCTTATCTTAGTAGTGAAACAGTGCAATATAAGACAGTCCTAATATGGGTCCCCTCCCCTACCATGAATTATTTCAACAGATAGAACGAAAGCCTTGATCTACTACTTCATCCGTCTCAGTCAAACTTGCACAGAATCTTTTTTACGGTCTCAAATAAATATGTTTAACGGTAAATATGTGTAGTTATGGACAATAACAGCACATAAAAGTTTGATATTTAGAAACTATACGTTACAACGAATCTAATCATATCGCATACGATAAAATTATTGTTCATATATATATTCAAATATGTGGTCAAAGTTCGACTACTTTGACTTGGGAAAAAAAGATTATGTGCAGATTTGGGTGGGACGGAGGGAGTACCAAGATTAGGTTGGAAAAACAAAGTCATAATCATATGGACCTAAACTGTGGCAATTGATTGAGAAACATGCAATGTTTTCTTTTAGCTAATTCCATCAGCCATTAAATTCTTCTTCAAGTGTGCTGATAGCGAACTAAAAGTTCCGTAAAAGTCATTCTATATTTAATGTACCTTCGAAATATATGCAGTAGCTTTAGGTATGGCAGATTAAGTTTGGACAGTGAAAGCGCCGAGGGTTAATCCTTTCTCTACTGGTCTTGGCCGGCCAATATTGTCCGCAGTTGCCTTTTCAATTGCTCTCGCGTCTGGTAATCTGAAGCCAAACTTTTATCCAATCTATCTTTCTGAACCAACAGTTCTTCCTTTTTCTTCTCGGCTGCGGATATCTCAGTATTGTCTGAATAGTTCAGACTGCTTTGGAGTTTCGAGAAATTACACTTGAGCTGCAAGTGAAACATCATAAATCAAATGATCAACATTTCAAAGTGAAATATCAATGCAAGATAATAAACACACTTTGCCACGTAACCATTACATAAGCAGGGTTCAGCCATATTTGATTGCGTCAACCAAAAATGAGAACACTATCATGATGCACAAAAAGTATTCAATCAGACATATTTGATTGCGTCAACCAAGAATGAGTATACTACCATGAGGTACAAAAAATATTCAATCAACGTTCAACTTTCTGAAAATGTGGATGTAAATGAATGAGTTGTCTAGGTTTCATCCTATGATAGAAAAACTACTGAAAACCCAATTACCAAAAGAACTGTTCCCAATTTACAATATCTCAAGTTGGAATAGGTTCAGAAGAATTGCACTGTTTAACCAAATGTCGACAGTGTCTTTGGTGTAATTTGATATTTAATTCATCAATGAGTTTGAACTCTAAAATTTAGCATAATAAATGGAATCCGCAGAGGAGAAATAATGCTGCAATGTATACATTTGAAAATGCATGTTGACCAAACACATATAATAATTCAGTACTCTGCTCTAATGAATTCAATGGAAAATAACCACAACTCAGGAGGGTCTCTTACCCCCATATAAAATGAAACAAGGGACACTCAACATGAGTTCATTTGGTTCATCTCAAGAGTCTGCATACTCAACTATAACTTTCTCCTCTAGTTCTGAAATAGCTGACAATACAAGGTGCAACCTTAAAACATATTATTCAGCATTGAAAAGTGCCAAGTTATTAGATCGCTGATGAACTCTTAAGGTCACGAATCAAACGATCAAGCAATGACTTTCTTTGCATCTTAGCACAATTGCACAAGTTGGAACAATAAGCTACATTCTTGTTGCATATCTTTAGCTGTTTTCTGTGCATATCTGACACATAAAAATAGATATGCTTGTAAAACTGGTAATACCCACAGTCATTTTCCTGGATTCCAGTTCTACTCAATCATTATGTAACATCAGATTCATCAACCCAAATGCAATATAATACTAATCCAACGATATCAAATTCTCATTAACTAATACTAAGAACACACAGTTTCCGCAAAACTCTCAGGAAATTGGGAAACTTGCATACCTCATTAGCACGACTTCTCAATTCCACAACTTGTACATGACAAATATCGACATGAGTCTTAACTTGTGCACTGAAGTTCTCCATCTCTTGTCTTTCAGATTCAGAATTACTTTCTCTCTCTCTACCACCTTCAGCTCTTCCTCCTCAAACTTCAGAGTTCTAACACAGACATTTGAAGGGAATTAAGACAAGAAATGAGAAAAATGGACCTACGCCGATTCCCAAGAGATTCACTTGCTAATACGCAAGATTCATGCTGTGGGGCAACGCATAGTCGCATACACTAAGAAAGATCTTAAATTTGTTTTTTAGCTTTGTAGTTGGACAATTATTCATCAGCTAATAATCATACTTCGTCTGTCCTACAAAAGGAGTCCACTTTGAGAAAATTGTCCTGGAAAAGAAGTCCATTTTGCATGTTATCACCTTATGTTTCCTAGATTATGTAGGAGTAGAGCATTTTTTATTTGATATATGTTATTCTGAAGTATTCTCCAATCAATGAATAAAACAAATATTTTAAACAACTAATGATGAGAATACAATTATATTGGTGTAGTCTTTCATCTCCCACAAAGGTTGTACCTTGGGCAGAGTTGACTCTTTACAGGAAGAAAGGAATATTTGCAGGAAGATGAAGTTAAATACTGATACAACACGAAAACTTGAGTGATAAGCCAGAGATATAAATTTCCTGAGGAAGTGCGAAAATTCAAGAAGCCACATAGCCTTTTAGATTTATATCATTCTAAATGACGTGGATTACAACTAAAAGAAACATCTAGGACAAACACGTGCAATGACCTGGGTTTTAAAAAGCGCAAAGTGCAGTGAAGCGCTAACGGTAAAAATTACCAAAGCGCGAAGCGCGCGCTTAGGATTATATCATTTAAGACACAACATAGAACTTAGAATAATATCACAAAATCATAAAAGGCAAATAAAGCTTTCAACACAATTCCAAATTCAAAGTTTTAAAGGAAGTAAGAAGAATTGAACGACTAAGATCGAAGGATTCTTAAATTATTATGAAATCATTTAAGTCTTCAAACTCTAGTAATAAAAAAAATCATCATCTCCACCAAAAGTATCCACATAGACCTAATCTCCATCTCTAAACTCTGATTTGCTAATATTCCTGAATTAGTTAACCCTAAAAGGTACTCCATTCAGCCCAAAATATTTAATTATAAAAACGGAAACAAAATGTAGAAGCCCATTTCAGCCCAAAAGCATAAAACCCCGCTTTTGTCCAAAAGCACGCTTTTTGGAGCGCTTTTCGCTTCGGCAAAAGTGCTGAAAAGCGCGCGCTTTTCGTCCTGCTCAGCGCTTCGTGATTCAAAGCGCTCAACCTTGCGCTTAGCACTGTAAGCGCGCTTTTTAGCGCTTAAGCGCGCTTTTTAAAACCCAGTTTGCAGGGTATATTGTCCGTCCTCATTAGAGATTTAACCAAAAAAGTAGACTAGATGGTCTTGAATCATGTCATGGTTCAGACACTTACCTGAACCAAAAGTTTTTCACATACGTGTATTTTAACATTTTAATGTATTGATGCTCATTTTGTCATGTATGTTTCAACTATCTATCTTTTCGACATATTGTACAGGCTTTATGTTGCTCCTGTACCTGGAAAGATGGGTTTTGTCAGAGCTGCTGAGAGGTGGCATCTCTCTCTCTCTCTCTCTCTCTCTCTCTCTCTCTCGCACACACACACAATTGTTTTCAAAAGCTTATTAAAAACGAACAATTATGTGGACATGCATGCTCGGTATGCATGAGATATAGCTTTTGATGGTTCTATATTGTTATGAATTGTAGCTATTTTTGGAAGTTGAGCGTTGGTAATTTTGGAGACTAGGTTCTTTGTTGATAAGTTTACCATCCAGATGTGCCACTCACATTCATGGCGTCTGCAGATTTCTGAAAGTACTGGCTATGGTCTGGGCAGGTAGCCAAGTAACAAAGCTTATCAGAGCAGGAGGGTAAGGTCTCAAACTATAATTTCACATTAGTTTTGCTTTTATACTCTTCTCATCTCTCTCTCCTTTTCTCTTCCACCCCTTACTCATTTTATTAAATTGCTACAAGGTAAAAATAGGAAAAGCCTTGCATAATTATTGGCATATTATATGATCCTGTCATTAGCATTTGTGCTCAGCTCTATGCCCTTTTAAGCTTCTCCACACGTAGGTTTTGGTCAAGTTTGAGGTCATACTAGAAACAACAATATCTGTTAGATAACCTGAATGCTTGACATCTGATGT
>JAULKM010145375.1:0-17807 GCA_032355605.1 Rubia tinctorum | reverse complement strand
CATTTTGTAATTAGAGAATATAAGTATAGTTGTATAATGTGCATGGTACTATTTTGTTCCGATTAGTGGATTTATTTTGAGCTGGGCCAGGCCCCGCAGATGTAGGTGGTTTTCACCGAACTGCGTAACCAAGTATGTGTGTTCTTGCTTTACTTTTTTTCACACTTAGTTTAATAGGTTATGTTGGAACACGGTAGTACTTATTAAATTAATTAGGTAAAATCAAATTTTCAATTGGCAGAGCTTGGTCACTTACTCTTACCTTGGTTGTGTCAAGAAAATTGTGATTCGGTTTTACCATGGCGACCAAAGAATGAGCTTCAGTATCTCGACCACCACTATTGGAGGGAACAAACTACAACTATTGGAAGGTTCACATGAGAGTCTTCATCAACTCACTAGATGAACTGGCATGCCACTTTGTGGAAACTGAATGGAATTATCAAACTAAAGATTCTGAAACCAGTTCAAAAGAAAAGGAAGGAGAATCGAGCACTCAGAAGCATAAACTCAAGGACAAGTAAACTTGGAGTCTGGATGAACTTAAGGCATCAATGGAAAAATCAAAAGCTTTGAATGCTATGTTCACAGCAGTAGATAAAAGCTAGTTCAAACTCATTTCTACTTGCTATCAGGCAAAGAAGGCTTGGGACATTCTGCAAACAGTCCATGAAGGAACTATCCGAGTATGAGGATCTAAGCTTCAAATGTTGGCCACAAATTTTGAGTAATTGAAGATGAAGGAGGATAAGACTATTGAAATTTTCAACGAGAAGCTAAGAGATATAGAAAACATGGCATACCAACTCGGGAAAACATATAAGGAGGCAAAACAAGTGAAAAACCTTAAGATCACTACCTCAAATATTTTCAATGAAAGTTGTTGCCATTGAAGAAGCAAGAGATGTATCCACCATGACACTGGATGAATTGATGAGATCCTTGCAGACTTATGAGATGACTCTTGAACTACCCACGAAGAAATCACAGAAGGAGTTGGCCTTCAAAGTTTCCTCTTCAAAGAGGACCATGATGATGAGAGTGATGATGGCATTGAATTGATGGGATCCTTGCAGACTTATGAGATGACTCTTGAATTACCCACGAAGAAAGCACAGAAGGAGTTAGCCTTCAAAGTTTCCTCTTCGAAGATGGACCATGATGATGAGAGTGATGATGGCATTGAAGAACTTGCACTGATCACAAAAAACTTCCCACAAATGCTAAAAATGGCAGTAAATAGGAGACCTTAAGAGAAAGCTAGTGGAATTGGAAATTGACCTCGTGCACAAGATTTTGGAAACAATAGAGGACTAAGTCTTGAACGATCAAATCAGCAGTTTAAAAAATAGGGAGGTGAAGCAAAGCAGTCTGGAAGAATTCAATGCAGAGAATGTGAAGGATATGGACACATCCAGGCAGAAAGTGATAATACTTGGAAAAAGCAAGGCCAGTCATATGTTACCTCTTGGAGTGATGATGAAGAAAGGGAGGAAGAAGAATAACTCACCAGTAATTATGTGGCATTCAAAGCTAAGATTCATGAGATGAGTGAAACTGGGTCATGTTCCAACACGGTGATGACCATGTTACGATGTGTTCCAACACAGAGAAGCAGAGTGGTGATATATCAAGTGATGATGACGGCCAGGAAGTAACCGATGAAGACATATATACTGCTTAAAAACATGTATGAAATGTGGCTGAAAGTTGTTGAGACCAATAAAATCCTAAAAGTGGATAAAATCCAACTTGCAGATAGAAAATCAGAATTGATGGATCTCGTTGATAAGCTAGAGGATGAAGTGGAACAACTGGAATAAAATCTAAAGCTGACTACTCAAAGGGCTGAAATGGCTGAAGCTCCACTCTTGAAGCTTAACACTAGTAACGCAAAACTAGTAATTAACACTGAAGCTTAACACTGGTAGGTCATATGTTACCCCTTCGAGTGATGATGAATAAAGGGAGGAAGAAGAGGAACTCACCAGTAATTATGTGGCATTCGAAGCTAAGATTCCCGAGATGAGTGAAATTGGGCCATGTTATAACACTGTGATGATCAATGTTATGGTGTGTTCCAACACAGAGAAGCAGAGTGGTGATATATCAAGTGATGATGATGGCCAGGAAGTAAGCGATGAAGACATCTATACTGCTTATGAAAACATGTATGGAATGTGGCTGAAAGTTGTTGAGACCAATAAAATCCTAAAAGTGGAGAAAAGCCAACTTGCAGATAGAAATTCAGAATTGATGGATCTCATTGATAAGCTAGAGGATGAAGTGGAACAACTGGAACAAAATCTGAAGCTGAATACTGAGAGGGTTAAGATGGCTGAAGCTGCACTCCTGAAGCTTAACATTGGTAAAGAACTTTGAAGACAGACAGGGAATACGCTATGACCAAACAGAAAATGATACTGTAGATGTCAAGACAGAAGTACAGGTCATGAAGAAGAAAGTGATGAGGACTCAACGAAGGAAACCTGTGTTGTGTAGATACTGCTCGTATCAAGGTTACATACAGGAATAATGCCTTAGACTACTCAGAGACATTATGAATGGACGGAAATTGTCTACAAGATCCAACATGGATGACAATCTGTGATCAAAATTGGTCAGAAAGGTTTGGATTCCTAAGTGCATAACGGTCTGTCTTGTTGCTCACACGTCTCTCATTGCACACTCTAGAGACTCGTGGTACTTTGATAGTGGATGCTCTCGACACATGACTGGAACACAGGAGTTTCTGACAAAGATCAAGCTTTAAAATGGTGGATTTTTTACATTTGGTGATGGAAAGAAAGTTCAAGTATTTGGCAAAGGAGAACAACATATTGAAGGATTCCCAACCTTCACAAGTGTGTTACTTGTTGAAGATTTTAAGGCAAATCATCTGACCATCACTCAATTATACAATGACAATATGACTGTGGAGTTTCATAAAGACAAATGCATTGTCAAACAAGGTGAGAAAAAAGTATTTTCAGGAATTCGTTATTCAGACAACTGTTATTTGTTGGAAAAAGAAGTCAAGTGTCTAAGTTCTAAAGAAGATGAAAGGAACAATATGGCACAGGAGGATAGGATACATCAACTATAAAACATTAGTGCAGATTACAAATTCTAAAGTTGTTCGAGGTATGCCTGCTCTCACTCATAAAAAGAGAATTATTTGCAGAACATACCAACAACATAAACAAATTCGATCACCTCATTCGTCTGTTCAATAAATTACAACTTTGATAAATCTTGAATTATTACACATGGATATGATGGGACCGGTCAATACACCTAGTGTGACTGGCAAGAAGTATATTTTTGTATGTGTTGATAATTTCTCCAGATACACTTGGGTAGCGTTTCTGAAAGAAAAATCTGACACGGTGGATGTGTTTAGAAGTTTGGTGGTCAAACTATAAACAGAAAAGGGAAGTCCTGTAGAAAAAAATTGCCAGCGTTCAATGTGATCGTGGAAGAGAATTTAAAAATTCCCAGTTCAGCAACTTTTGTGATAAGCTTGGAATATAGCATGAGTTTTTAGCACCAATGAAACCTCAACAAAATGGTATTGTTGAAAGGAAAAACAAGACCCAATAGGAGATGGCTCGAGTAATGTTTGCAGAAAAAGGTATTCACAAAAAATGGTGGGCAGAGGCAGCCAACACGGAATGTTATACAATCAATAGGGTTTACCTTCGTCCATTCACAAGTAAGACACCATATGAAATCTGGAAAGGCAGGAAGCCTAATGTCTCACACTTTCATGTCTTTGGCAGCAAGTGTTATATTCTCAGGGATAGAGAACAGTTGGAAAAATTCGACAGTCGCAGTGGTGATGGTATCTTTATAGGATATTCTTTGAACAGTCGTGCCTACAGGGTTTACAATCTTTTCACTAAAACCCTTATGGAGTCCATTAATGTAATTATTGATGATTCTGATGAGAAATCTGTATTAAGAGAAGGTGAAAATGAACCAGCCCCAGTTCATGTTCCAATACAAAACAGTTCAGCTGATTAGCAGGTCGATGTTGGAACATCAGAAGTTTCCAAAAATCCTGAAGACCCAAAGGATGGTGATGTTGGAACACCGGTCTCTAGCTATCAACCTCATGATCCAACACAGAAGGTACCTGAACCTATCTCCAAGAGAACGCATGCTCTACCATAGGTAAACTATAGGGAACTTGCAAGATTACAGTGTTTTATCTCACTGATTGAACCCAGGAATTATTAAAGAAGCCCTGCTTGATGAGTATTAGATTGCCTCCATGCAAGAGGAACTGAGCCAGTTTGAACAAAATGATGTTTGGTATCTTACCCCTTATCTAAAAAAAATGTTAATGTTATTGGTACTAAGTTGATTTTCAAGAACAAGTCGGATGCTGAAGGTAAGATAACTTGAAAAAAAATAAAGCAAGACTGGTAGCTCAAGGATATACTCAAGATGGAAGGAGTGGAGTTCGATGAAACTTTTGCACCGGTTGCTAGGTTAGAATCTATTCAGATTTTACTTGCTATTTCCTGCACTCTGGATTTTACTTTATACCAGATGGACGTCAAAAGTGCATTCGTAAATGGTGTGTTAAATGAAGAAGTCTATGTTGAGCAACCCAAAGGTTTTGAAGATCCTCATTATCCGCATCACGTGCATAGACTCAAAATGCACTATATGGTCTGAAACAGGTACCCAGAGCTTGGTATGAGCGACTGACAAACTTTTTTATTAAGAAAGGTTATCATCGAGAGGGAGTAGATCGCACTTTATTTGTGTTGGATCGATCATCAAAACTTTTAATTGCTCAAATTTATGTTGATGATATTATTTTTGGCTCTACCTCACAATCTATGGTACAAGACTTTGTTTCCCTAATGCAGGATGAATTTGAGATGGCCATGGTGGGTGAACTCACTTACTTTTTAGGACTCAAAGTAAAGCAAGAAAAAATTGACTGTTCATCGATCAGAGAAAATATGCCATGAATTTAGTAAAAATGTTCAGATTAAGCAACCCACGACCAGTCCGAACTCCAATGGGAAGCAAAGAAAAATTGGAAAAAGATGAGAAAGGTGTTGCAGTTGATCAGAAACTGTATAGAAGTATGATTGGGATTTTACTGTAACTCATAGCCAGTCGACCAGGCATATGTTTCACTGTTGGGATATGTGCAAGATTTCAAGCCAATCCAAATGAATCATATATGACGGCAGTTAAAAGGATTATTCGTTATGTTATTGGGACGTCTAAGTATGGCACCTGGTATTCTAAAAATTAAGACTCAATTATTTTTGGCTATAGTGATTTAGAATGGGCAGGTAATGCAGATGATCGCAATAGAACTACTGGAGGATGCTTCTTTATTGGCACAAATTTGGTTTCTTGGTATAGTAAGAAACAAAATTCTATTTCTTTGTCATATGCTGAAGCTGAATATCTTGCTGTTGGAAGTTGTTGTGCACAATTATTATGGATGAAACAAATGTTGAAAGATTATGGAATTCATCAAGGGTCTCTAAAGATCTTATGGGACAATAAAAGTGTTATTGATATCTCTAAGATTCAGCATTCTCGAACTAAGCATATTGATACTCGACATCATTTTATTTGAGATCTTGTTGAAAAGAATGAAGTCGTGGCAACCTATGTTCCAACATCGGAGCAATCTACTGATATTTTTACAAAACCACTGGATTTTACCACCTTTGAGCTACTCAGGAAACACTTAAGTGTGTGGCATATGTGAGGTACTGCCTATTACAAGATTTAGTTTGTTTTATTTATTCTTTTGTACTGAAAAATATTTTTTAAAAATAGAAAGAAGAAAAGTACAAAAATATGAAATAAGTGCAGCATGTTGGAACATGGAGAATCAATTTAGAGTATGGTTAGTTGGATTCTGGCGATAAGCAGGTGAAAAAGTAATTATTACCTTGGTAAGAGAAAAAGCAAGGTTCGGTTTTAGAGAAAAGGAAAGTAAAATTTTAAAATTTTACTTTCCATCTTCTTCGAACCTTACCTCCTTCCCAAAACCCTTCTGTTCCGATATTCTTGAAATTTCTAGTAATATTGTGTGCGAAAAACCCTAAGGTAGGAGAGGCAGAAAGAGTTTGGAACTCTCAAATTTTACTTGCGGCACTCCACAACCTAGACATGGAAAATTCAAGTGCATTCAAGAAAATTTTTGGAGAACCGGAGCAGAGTATGAACCTGATAGAGAGCAACATGCTGGAGCCTTAGGATGGTATTCTAGACCCTGGTGTTGAGGTTGTCCGGTCACCACCAGTGGAGCCTGTACTAAATCCTTCTCTGCTAGTGAAAATCAAGGTATTTCAAGAAAAATCCTTTACCTTTAATGGTCAAACTTTCAAATCTCTGGATGATTGCATGAAGTACTATGTGAAGCATAATAAGAAAGTAGACTTAAGAGGGTATAAAGCTATGTCAGGTAAGATAAATGACTATGATTTAAGTCATCTATTGAAGGAGACATTCAGTACATGGAGGATTGGAACCCTAGATTAACGGAATTGGCATGTGTGGAGCATAAGGGAAAGAAGGTTATGTGCATTTATACTAGTGCCTCTGGTTCTAAGAAGTTGAGACTAAGGAAATTGAATAATTGGCATGAAGATATGAATGAGCTGAGTTCTACTAGCTATAAAGCCATTCAAATTTTTGACCTTGTTGTTGCTAAGAATTTGAAAATTTTGAGGGAGACACCCCCCGTTGTGATTGAGATTGACTCAGATAAGGAGGAGTTGGAAGCTAGGGGTGCTGGCCTTGTTCCAACACAGGCTGAAGATGCAGGGGGAAAGAATGATGGTATGGAGATTGCTGAAGAAGATTATGATTTAGGTGGTGGACCTGGCTCTATTCCAACATCAGCTGAAGGTGAGAATTTGAGGAGACTGGAAGAGTGGAAGTTCCAAGGAAGATATAAGGGGAGAAGATGCTGATGAACATGGATTATAGAATCAGGTTAGTGAGAATCTTGAAGAGATGGATGTTGAAGTCCCCCATACAGAGACATGAGGAGATGAAAGAATGTTTGAAGAACCTACTGATGATGATGTTCAAACACCAGATCAGCATGATGCCAAGGCAGCTGAACATGACCTTGATGATGTTCTAACATCAGGTCAACCTGGTACTGAGGGAGTTGAAATCATTGATGTGGAGGCAAGTGGTTCTAGAACTGATGTTCCAACATCAAGGGAAAGCATAGAAAACTTGGTATATACCAGTGATGAGGTGTTAGATGAATATGTACAGTGAAAGCTGAGAAGATCAAAGAGGAAAGCAGTTAAATTTGTAGTTGAGCGTTCAGCTCAGCCAAAAAAGAAGAAAAGGTGAAAAAAAGACAGGACACAGGTCTAGAAGAGCTCCATCAGCTGAAAATTCTTTAAATGAAGAATGTTTTCAATGAAGCATGTCAGGAGAGATGGGATGTGATCGGTGAAAGGAATATCATCTCAGAGAGATCTTTTAACTTGGAGAATTACAAGACTATTGGTTTTTCAGTCTTTTTGGAGCACTTGGGTTTTAGTACTACAGCTACAGTCTATAAATACTACAAGAAGGAGCTGGTACGAGAGTTTATGCCAATCTGATGGAAGAAAATCTGGATGTTGAGTCTGAGTGGTATGGGTGGACTTTGTACGAGGAAAGGTGATTTCATTTTCAGCATAGAAAATTAATGACATTCTGGGATTGCCTACACCTGAGTTTACTGAACCATATGTAGAAGAATTGGAGCTAACAAATGATGAGATTCTGCATGAAATTTCTGGAGGATTGGTGTCTCAGTGACCTGCACAGGGGAATGCTACAATGTCAAGTTTGACCAGCAGGTATTTATGTCTTTCTCAGATAGCCATAAATTGTTGGTTGCCTTCTACAAATACATCTGCCTTGAATAGAGAGATGGCCAAGTTTCTTTATTGTATTGGCAAGAAGATTCCAGTAAACCTAGGAAGAATTATTCATGAGAACATTGTATTCCAGGTTGTGTCATCCAGAAAGAAGAATTCCCTGCCTCATTCGTGCATCATCACAGCTGTGGCTAAAACAGGAAAGTTTGTAGTAAAGGACGATGATACAAATGTTTATCCCAATCTGGTCAAGGAAAACTATAGGACTTTCACAACAAGAAAGGTTGATGACCTACCTTGGAAGACTTCAGAATCTAAGAGTTCTTCGATGGAAGCTGCAAAGAAACTTAAGCAGGTGAAGAAAGTAGCAGTTCAAGCCAAGATTGCAGCTCTGAAGGTTCAACATGCTGAATTGGAAGCTGAGTTGGTCAAACTGGAGGCTGAAACTGCAGAGTAAAAAGTTGATGGCTATGTTTTTCTTTTGATATTTTTAAACTTTGGCATATTTTGTGGCCCCAAGGGGGAGTATTTTGGGATTTCTGGTATTCTGGATAATATTGGTTTTGGGACCAGCTGGAAGCTAAGGGCATTATAGAATTCTTATTGAAAACTCTCGGATGTCTGATGTTCCAACATGAAAAACTCCCGGATGCAATTCAATGTTTTATGGCTCTGTTTGATGTTTCAACACGGGTGTTAAAATTATTGCATGGAGATGTGAAATTTAGGGGGAGCTAAATGTGCCTATGGTTATGTACCAACATTCATAAGAAGTTGTTGTTCTATTTGCATGGTTGACGGATTGAAAATCCAAAAAGGTTGATTGGTCCACAAAATGTCAAATGGGGAGATTGTAAAGTTCAGGATTATTTAAGTTGACAATTTATGGAAATTATGCAAATATGGAATGTTATTTTGAAACATCGATTTTAGTATGACTTGCGAGAAAAGGAAGATTTTTGTTGAATCCAAGAAATATATATTTTGTCTAGTTGTATTTTATTGCAGAATATATCAATTATTGTATTTATGTGATTGAATTAGATTTATGGAATAAGATTGATATGGTATAGTCGTCTATGGTGAAGATATGGATAAAAAAATTAATTCCTTACTTTAATGAATTAGATTAAGGAATTCTTATCTATAAAGGATTTGATTGTTATCAAAATATTTTATAGAAATAGAATGGCATGCACACCAATTACTGAAGACGTGTGATCGAGCTTATATATAGAGAGAGAGAACATTTTGGCTGAGCTATTTACGAATTTAATAGAAGAAAATCTGCATTCAGATTTTATCCATTGAGAGTAGCCGAGAGCTTAGTTTGTGTTCCAACATGTTCAATACACTATTGATCTAAATATAAAATTGGATGCTTTAATTAATCGGGAGGAGGAGATCCAGCGTCGACGAGTTTTGAGAACAGAGGGAGTCTGATCAAGGCGGATCGGTAGTAAGGGGAGCTTGCAAAATCCACATGTTGTAATTAGAAAATATAAGTATAGTTGTATGATGTGCATTGTACTATCTTGTTCTGATTAGTGAATTTATTCTGAATTCGGTCAGACCCTGCAAATGTAGGTGATTTTCATCGAACTACGTAATCAAATCTTTGTGTTCTTACTTTACTTTTTTTCACACTTGATTTAATAGGTTATGATGGAACACAATAGTACTTATTAAATTAATTAGGTAAAACCAAAATTTCAGGACCCATTAGCAGAGAAGTCGAAGCCTAGGGAGCTCTGTCTCCAGGTTCTTTTGCTTGTCTCACAACCAATGAAGATATGGTGCGTTGATTCTTCTGTGGAGTAACTACTCCAACATAATCATGAAGTCTCTCATTGCACGTAATTTCCTTAATTTAATCAAATTCTATAAGACCATTGCAACATCATGCACCAGCAACATTCTTTTAAATAATAGTCTTGTTAGCCTTCTCTTCTGTTATTTCATTTTACGTCACTAGTGGGAAACTCAATATCATTTTAGAAAAATATTTTCATAACATTTTATAACATTAAAAATATCTTCAATATTTGTAGTTATAAGTATATAACATGATTAATGCAACATAAATTTTTTTTATCTTGATTTATTCTAATTTTCAATTTAAACATCGGTCTTTCCATAAGTTATAAATTGATCGTCGTTTAAGAGACGGTCTCATTAGAAAAAATGAAAATAAACTTCGAAGTTGCATTAATCGGGTCATAAATTTATAACTACTACACGTTGCATAATAAATTTTTAATATTGTAACTAAAACCTTTTACTTTTATATTATTCTAATTAAACCTCATCTTTCTATAACCCTATGGAAAAACGATCTGTTTTAAGACTTTGTCATTAGTAAACATTTTAAAATTTATTACTCATTGGTGTTTATTTTTATTAATAAATAAAATAATGAAATATATAATATTATTTGTATAAAATTCATAAAAACCAACAATTAAATTTTTGAACACTTTTATAAACATTTAAATTGCTAATACAAACATATGACCAAACCAACCAAATAAAACAGTTGACAGCCAGTGGACAACTAAAAAGGCCACTCTACAATACTATTGATAGACATCCTCATGAGTGCAATCTAACAATGAAATATACATCATGATGAAATATGTTGTTGAGTCCTTTATATGATTATATCTTTCTAACTTGATTCTTGATAGTCATTACAGCTTGTTAACTGATTTAGACCATTGGTTAACTGATTTAGAAGTTAGCTGGTTTATGAAAAAGGTTACGATTCCTGAAATTTATGATTGTTTTAATAATATTGATTAGTGATTAGGCGAAAGGGGTTCAGATTCTTGAAATGAGTTCTTATGAAAACACTAATGGAAAACATGCACATAAACACCGGTATCTGAGCACTAAGAGAAAGAAATCAGTGCTGAAATGATTAAACACACCGGTTTTATTAAGAAAAACATGAAAACCGCGGCTAGATAGTTCCATTATCTAGTACCGGAAATTAGCACCGGTGCCAAAAACCGGTGCCTTAGAAGAAACATAGCACCAGTAGGAAACGTAAAAGTGCAAGAAATCGGTGCTCGTAGTGAAAAAGTCTATGGGATATCATTTTTTCTAGCACCAGTAGTGCTAATATCGAATGACTATCGGTGCTGAAAGTGGTATCTATGAGAGTAATAGTGTTTTTGACACATAAAAATTGGTGGAAAAACTCTAGCACCTGCATAATGACAGTATGTCGGTGCCTAAGTAAAATCATAGCACCAGTATATATTGTGTCGGTGCCTAACAAATAGGTCCCATGTAAAAAAGGGATGGTTTTATTTTAATTTCTAACACTGGTAAAGAAAAAAGAGAGTATTCAGCTGCTGATAGAGGTTCTTATGACTGAAATAGTGGATTTGGAAGGCAAAATTTTGCCGGGAAATTATCTCGCACCGGAATGTAGGCATAAAACTGGTGCTAGTATAACATTTAATGCTCACCTACCATTATTCATTGACGGGTAAAAAGTGTGTTTTTGGGAGATAAGGTTCATTAATGATATTTTTAGAGGGTTTTAGCATTGAATACTCAAATGAAGACCCACAAAAGTTAAAATTTAAATTATTTAGCATGTTATTGATGATGGAATATGTTACAAATGGTTTGTATGCATATATTTTGTGTGTTTGATCATGTTCATAATACTTGCATTGATGGAAAAAATGTGATTCTTTCCTAGATTTTTTGATGTCATTAATACCTTGTTTAGGAATGTGAAAATGTTGGGTAAGTTTTGAATATAGTGATGTGAGTGGTATGTAAGGTTTTCCGAATTGATTATGAATGTTTAGAATCTTGCGTAGCCATGATCATTGTATGGAACTCTAATTGTCGTACATTCGTTAATTTGTAGAGATGGAACGTGCAATTGATAGGCGTAAGCACGTGCATTGCAATGTTAGTTGGTTGAGCAAAGAATATGTTGTTTTTGTGGAGGAATTTTTAGAGCACGCATATTGTCGTGAGAAGCGAATCTTATGTCCTTATCGTGGTTGCAAGAATCGGAACCGTAGTGGTGGTAGAGAAATCATGAAACTCCACTTGGTTAGGAGAGGGTTTCAAAAAGATTATTTGGTTTGGATGTTTCATGGTGAGAAGGCACCGCCAGAGGTGGTTGTAGGTATTACAAGAGAGTGTTTCGAAGATGTAAATTTAGATGACCCGTGTGTGGAGGTTGTCGATGAATTTAGAGAGGCCCGAGGTTTTGTCAAATTTCTTAGCTGAGAAGGATATGTTGTTGTATCCCAGTTGCAATAAGAAAGATACGGTGATGTCATGTTTGATGGAATTGTTGAATATGGAAGGTGTTGGTTCATGGAACGACACTAGCTTGAATAAGTTGCTAACGTTTTTGAATGAGAAGTTTCCCTCCTATAATGGGTTACCAGAAAACCTATACAAAGAGAAGAGAATTCTCTGTCCAGTGGGAATGGAGTATGAAAAAATACATGCTTGTCCCAACGATTATGTTTTGTACAAGGGTGACTAGAAGAAAGAGGTGGATTGCCCCGTATGCCATGTGTCATGCTACAAGAAAAGGAGAAATATAGTTGTCGATGGAGATGTAGTTGTAAAGTTAAGGAAACGGGTTCCTGAGAAATGTATGTGGTATCTTCCAATTATTTTGAGGTTGAAGAGGTTGTTTAAGAACACCAATGATGCAAAGAACATGACATGGTATATGGGAAAGGGTTCTCTTAAAGATGATGTGATTCTTCATCCAGCTGATGTCGATCAATAGAAGGGATTTGATAAAATGTGTTCGGAATTCACAAGTGAGCTAAGGAACTTGAGGATGGTTTTGTGTACTGATGGAATGAACCTGTTTGGCAACATGTCTTCTAGGCACATTTCATGGCCGGTAATGCTGGCCATGTACAACCTTCTATTGTATTTGTGTATGAAGAGGAAATATATGTCCATGCCTTTATTGATTTCTGTGCCAAAACAGCCCGGAAATGACATCGATGCGAACATGGCACCTCTGATAGTAGATTTGAAGGTTCTATGGGCCGACGGTGTCGATGCGTTTGATGGTTTTATGGGATCGAAGTTCAATTTGAAGGCCATGCTTTTTTGTACCATAAATAATTTTCCTGTATACGGCAACTTTTTTAGTTATGTGGTGAAGGAGCGCAAAGCGTGTCCCGTGTGCGAAGAGTCCAAAGATTACTACCAGCTGAAAAATTATTGCAAGACGGTGTATTTGGGTCACCGGAAATTCCTCCTGATGAAGCACAAATTACGTGAGGACACATTTTAGTTTTTTGGTGGGAAGGAGGTTAAGAAGGCACCAAGACTATTGAAGGGGGTTTTCATCCACAAAAAAGAGAAGAAATTGAATGTTCTTCTTGGGAAAAAGATGAAGAAAGTGAGTGCAATGCCTGGTGGAACTTGGAAGAAAAGATCGATTTTCTTCAATTTACCTTACTGGAAGCATTTGGAGGTTCGACATTATTTGGATGTAATGCACATTGAGAAGAATGTGGGCGAGAGTTTGATTGGTACCTTACTCTGCATTCCTGGGAAGATGAAGGACAACTAGAATACGCGGAAGGATTTGTTAGATCTTGGAAATCTGTCGGACCTAGCCCAGAGGTGAGAGGGAAGAGAATATACCTCCCTCCTGGCCCATACAATATGTCAGTGGATGAGAGAAGATTGGTTTGTGAGTGTATCCAAGGAATGAGGGTATCATCCGGGTGCTCCTTATATGTTAGTCTCTTTATGAATGATGATTTGCGTATGGACGTCTTGAAATCGCATAATTGTTACGTTCTCATGCAATAATTATTGCTCATTGCCAAGGTAAATATTCCTTAAGGCCTAGAACACTCAAAGACCTTCATTAAGAATGCCTTGGTAGGTTTATCCACCAGTCTTAGAAGTTCGGGCCAAGATCCCCCTAGCGACAGAGAAGAAGATGAGGGGGTAAATATGCATTACAATTACTAATTTTCTACTGTTAATTTTCTTTTTCATTAACAACCAAAAAACATTAAGACTAATTAAATTATCACTCTGTGTAATGGCATGGTGAGTTGGTCACCTTGTTCATCAAGAGCCTTGAGGGACACGGGGTAAGGGTTGCTAAAGCATGCTCCAGAAATCTAGTCGTCTTGAAAAGTCAATTGGTCTAGTAGCTCGCGTCCGTGTGTGCGAGTCAATCTACCATCCAAGAGTTAGATTTCCATCTGCCAACCACCATTTCAATAACATTGGAGAGGCTCTGGGGAGTGTCGAAGACTAGCCGAAATCTTTGGTTGGGCGTAGAGATGATCCCCAACCTGAGAACTTTGAAGGTGATCTAGCCCTGAACGATGAATTTTATGCATTAATGTGAAAGACAATGAGGTAATAAGTACAAATAATTACTACATCTATTACAGGTTAGTTTTAGATTACGATTCGTTCAACTTCAATTCTTTTTCTCTTCGGGCCTCAACTCCAAAATAGTCTGGATCAAGCAGCTCCATCTGTCCAGCGAAGCAAAAATTTCTACATGAAAGGCCACTGAAACTGGTACTTATCAATAACATTCATCGCGTGGAGCGGCGGAGAAAATTCCGATCAGTCGAGTCCAACGAGCAGAGGTTGCAGGTGGCAAAAATAGACGGAACAAGGCGGGTGGGGACGGCCAACAATAAAAATAGGGAAAATATATGGAAATTTTGGAAAACTCAGAGAATTTTAGAGAGACCTGAACGATACCATGATAGAATGTAAAACCCACAAATAATTGTGGCTGTGTGTATTCATATGTATAGGGAGTGCAAATGGTATACAAGGTAGAATCAGATATGGAAAAAGATATATACAAAACCAATCAAAAAAGGTATTACTTTCTTAACCTAATTGTAATTAATTTAATATTCTATTACGGCAAGTTTAGAAGAAAGAAAAGAGAAAAGAAAAGGAAGAAGGAGGAGGAGGAGGAGGTTGGGCCGCCAGGAAGCGGAAGAGAAGTAGGGAAAAAGAGAAAGAAAAGATTGGTCTTTTCGTTATTTTCTTATTATGTTTTTTGCTTAAGGGGTAAAATGGTCATTTCCATTAAATCCAGAAATGACCGAGGTTAACCAATTTTGCAGATGAAAGTAGGGATAAAAATGCACTTTCAAGAAACTAGGTGATATAGGTGCACAACCCAAAAAACCAAAGGGCGTAAATGCACTTTTTTCCCTAAAAATTACTTATAAACTTTTTTAAAGGAAAATGAATACTATCATTCCTCCATCCCAACCATTTTTGCGCACTTTTTATTTGATTTGTCTCAAACAAATCTGCATACTGAATAAAATCTTCTACTTTGGCAATTTTTACCACTTGAATTTTCATTTATAACCCTAATGCTTCCAGAAATTTACAATCTTTACCTTAAATCAAACCAACAAAAAATCCCTCCTAACCACTAATCTTATTGGATTTTTAACATTTAACATTAATTCTAAATTCAAACATTTCAAAATCTTTAACATCCCACATTAAAAACCCAATCACCACTTTCAAATTAATTCCACTGCCCAAACGTCCATATGAACCAATATAGCAGTAATGGGTAGTGGAATTATCATGTGAAAGTTGAGAATTCTTTAACCCTTAGCTACATATGTACACTCTCATTACTCCCTCAAATTTTTCCCAAGCGCTCTGTGTTCTCTCCTCAAACCCTAGATTTGAACTTTGAAACCCTCTTTGATGCATCTGTAAATTTATCATCTTCCCACTGTCAAACATCGTTATGATGGTTTCTTTACCCTCTTCCCCCAGTGAATCGTGCCATTGCAACTCTAATTGTTATGTTTTGGACACATTTAGTGCCTCCGAATTTATTCATGAGACGGAGGAAAATGATGCCACCTCCACATGGAGGTCTAAAGTTGATGACAATGAACCTATATTGCCGGTGGTCTATTGTAAATGGCTCCGTCCAGATCCAGTCAATCCTGGCGCCGACGGTGGTTCATTTTGCACCCTACCACCGTCAAACGCATTGGATGACCCCTTTAAGGTTGTTTCCGGTGACAAGATGGTTGTGAATGATGTAGATTATCAGTGGATGATGTTGCCTCTCAGATCCGGCGCTCCACCCCTTATCTTTGACTCGGTGAGCACGAGGTTGGTGGGAGCTTCTAGTGACGAGAGTTTCTCCAATGACTTTATTTTTTTATGTCTAGCCCGAGGTCGATTCTAGGGCTAATAGGGCCCAAAAGAAGCTAAGCATTAGTGCCGAATGATTTGTCAAAGATAAGTTGCTCCGATAATATTTAGTGTATTTTAAAATATTATTCACCATGTGATGATATTTTCCCTCATGTTGGTCGTTTTTGTTGAATAATATTAGTCGTTTGTGTTGATAATTTTTTCGGAGCCTAATGGTTGGTTCTTTGATACTACAGCATACACATGCTTGTGGTGGTGGTAGGAGATCTGATGCCAAAAAATGACACAAACAATGAAATAAAATCATTTTCCCAGTGGCTGGAAATTCAGTTCAATTTAAGAAGAAATAAATAATTGAAAAGCGGTAATATCCCTCATTTCGTTGTGCTTTTTATATTCCTGGCATGTTGGTGCCTATAACATTGTGTATGTGATGGCGTGTTGGTGCCTAAAATATGATTTGATATCATGTTGGCCTATTGGTGCAACTTTGTTGCTACTCCGTTTGTGCAAATAATGATGTTCATTGTTTATGAAGAACCTTGAATTTCCGTGTTCAAATCTTGCCCTGACCATGAAATCTTCCCTTGTTGTTCGAACCCTTGTTGTTGGTGAAATCAACACTCGATGTTTTAACTGCAGTTCTATTTTTGTTAGGCTGAGGTCCCAATAACTCATGAATACTTATTTTGTGGTTGTGACTTGATGATATGCTTATGTTTATAGATCTTTGAATGTTGATGTGTTTGAATACGGCAGTTGTTCCATGATTGTGTGATAATTTGATTTCGAATCATGCCCGGCCCATGTCATGTGCATCTTCCCTCGGTCTTGGAATTGTTTTTTTTCTCGAATCCTTCACTCATTGTTGACATTTTAGTTTTTTTATGTTGAGATCCTCATATGTCATGAGTATTGATTTTGGGTGTATAACCTAATTTTGAGATCAAATGGTTAACTCTTAACCTGCTGCTATGTTTGAGTGCTTATGTTGTTCGATGATTGTGTTGTAAACTAATTTTAAATCCTTCCATGTTCATGAAATCTACATCATTTGTGATTGAGCCTACCCTATTTTTAAAATCTACATCTTTTGGAACTTGTTTAGTGATCGACCCATGCACTATTCACTTTGAAACTATATTTTTGTGGATTTTTTTCACTGAGGTCCTCAAATGTGAAGCATACTATATTTGTTGATTTAAATTGTTATCAATGCAGCACTGTTTGAATGATAAACTCTTTGAGTCATGTACTGTTTGCAAGTTGGATTCGTTGCATTATATGCATGAAACTGAACTTGAAACTGATTTTGTGTATACTGAAGCTGAGGTGTTGATATGAGGTCAAAACTAATTTTATGTCCTTGATCTCATATGTTGATCATGTGATTGACTCTTCTAATGTGCACTCTTTCCTCCATCATATACTCATGTTTTTGCCATGTGCCTAAACCTATGCATCTTCTCAAATTATTTGTTAGGCCTGCAACTTGTAACACACAACATGTTTAATCAAACCCTAGTTGGACATGAAACTGATATTAAGAAAAAATTTTGGTTAAAATCCATGGAAAAACTTATATTTAATCGGGGTTAGGTAGGAACATTTCAAGCACACCAAAAGTGAAATGTTCTGATGCTTACCAACAATGTCTTTTTGGGGGGGGGGGGGGGGGGGGGGGGGGGGGGGGGGGGGGGGGGGGGGGGGGGGGGGGGGGGGGGGGGGGGGGGG
>JAULKM010145356.1:0-17808 GCA_032355605.1 Rubia tinctorum | reverse complement strand
ATCTACTTAGTTGTATTTAGTGAGCAAATTGGGCTTAAAAATAGTATCTTTGAGAGGTACGGCGACGACCTCCCACAAACCTCATTGAAAAGAGAAGGACAAAGACTAGGTCTTTGCTTCCTGATCAACGTTCTAAGCTAACGACGGTGTACGCGATCCGATTATGCTGTGTGGATACGTATAGAGGAATCACATATGGAAGTCTCGTCTCCGTGGTTGATCGAATCTGACGGTAAAGCACGCTTCAAAGGTAATCTAAACTCTTAGATAGTTTCGAATTAAATACATGCATGAGATCCGGGATTAGATAATTGATTTTCCGCTAAATTAAATTTAATCAATTGCCAACATGATCCTCCTGTGATTGAGATACATGTGACACTGAAGCAGAGGTTAAGCCACTCTCAATTAGTTGAATTAATTGTGAGATGGCTTGGCATCGAATGTGAGGGGTTTCTAGTGAGAACCTAATATCGTTGTCCTGAGATGATTGGTTCATGTATATATTATCAATGTTATATTCTAGAAGATGACGAGTCTACGAAGACCTTGTTTGACAATGTTGATAGAATGTTCTTGTGCTCAACTGATCTTTACATTCAGCTGGAAAGGATATCAAACTCCTTTGAACGTGCTGGTGATGTTGGCCCGGGCACGTTCATGTCATTGTTGAGCAATGTTCATAACTATACATCAACAACTTGCCCTACCTTCCCAACCCCTGAATATTACCAAGATTTAGGAGAATATCCTATCATTGGTGAGTCGAGTCAACCTAGATCGTTTGTCCATCTCGACTGCACCCAGCCATCCACAAGTGTTGGTATACATGGTGGGTACCATGGAGACTTGAATGTCTTTGACGATGATTATGTAGGTGAAATTGGAGAGCATGTTTCTGGTGGTAGCAGTGGTGACCGTGTTTTTGGAGAAATTGATGATGATAAGGAAGGTGAAGGTAGGGAACTTGAAGCAGAAAGTGAAGATGATCAATCCTTTTCAGCTGATTCGAATCCAGGGGATAATGAGGAACCAGTGATGTACACGAACAATGTTCCCACTGCATTCCATCATATGGGGGAATTCTAATACCAAAACATTCTTTAGGGATTACGGGGAACCTGAAGAGGATGGGTATGACCCAACTGATTGTGGTAGAATACTTCCTAATTATGTTCAAGTGACCGGCAAAGTTGATTTGGGTATGAGATTTCGGAGTAAGCCAGAATTGGTAGAAGCTATTTCTAGGTGGAGTTCGAAGATGAACAGGGAACACTGAGTTGTGGAGAGCAAGTCGCGTACATGGTATGCAAAATGTAGGGAAGTTGTTGAAGGAAGTGGTAATTGTCAGTGGATTGTCAGAGCCAGCATGAAGTCCTCCCACGGGGTGTGGGAGATCACCAAATGGGCAAGCATTCATTCTTGTATTGGTGTTGGCTGATCAGATGGTAACACTAATGTGATGTCGTTGATGATCTCTCGTTCCATTCGCTATCATATTAAGGTGAACCCCTTCTTCACGATCAAGGATGTGCAAGAGCATGTGCGGAAGGAGTTAAAAGTGACAATTTCGTACAAGAAGGCGTGGTACAGTCGACATAAGGCTATTGATTTGGCATTCGGAACCTGAGTGGAATCCTTCGAGAGTTTGCCCACATTTATGGATGAGCTGGTCAGGGCTAATCCTACCACAGTTGTTGATTGGGAAGACGTACCTGATAGAGTACATGGTCACTGGTGCAGGAAGTTCAAGTTTGTGTTCTGGGCATTTGGTCAGGCTATTGAAGCCTTTTGCCAATTCAAACCAGTGATTAGTGTGGATAGTAGTCATCTAAGAGGTGCGTACAAGACCACAATGCTAGTTGTTGTGCACGACGCGAATGATTATGTATTGTCCATCGCCTGTGCTATAGTTGATGTTGAGACTATTGAGAGCTGGAACTGGTTCATGCTCAAGTTCCAACACCATGTGGTAGGTGATAATTCTAGGTCTATGTGTATTATATCGGACCGTCATGAGGAGATCTTGAATGCAATGAGACATATGGATGAATGGATAGACCCGGTAGGATACCACCAGTTTTGCTTGAGGCATTTTTAGTCCAACTTTCTCAGTGCAGAAAGTGGGAATTTAAAAATGTGCATTTGAAGACTCTGGTGTGGCATCTTGGTAGTGCTAGATAGGAAAGGAGGTGGCGAGAGTACAAGGAGGATTTGGAGAAGCTCGAACTAGCTGTCTGGGATTGATTGAAACAATATAACAGCAGTAAGTGGTGTCTTACTTTTGATGGAAACCGTCGCTGGGGAATTCTTACAACCAATATGGCAGAGAGCTACAACAATTGTTTGATGCGCGCAAGACATATACCAATAACAGCATGTACTAACACCACTTTCGAACGAACAGTTGAAATGTTTGCTCAATGGTTTATGGAGGCGACAAACTGGAGGTACATTTTTTCCATACTATTTTTCCACATATGCATTTTAACAGGAAATCAACAATTCTAAATTATTATAATTGTGCAGTTCTGTTTAGCCAAGCAGGATTTGGAAGAAGTTTGAAAAGAACTACAGTTGGAGGCAGTGACATGTTGTGAATGTGTATAGTCATAATTCACAGACTTATAAGGTTGTGACAAAGAACTTTGACGGCAGTGTGAGTGAACGACATTATACTGTGAAATACTCTAGGAAAGAGTGTAGCTGTCAAGAATGACAAATTTTCCGCCTGACTTGTTCCCATGCCTTGGCTGTTTGCAGGAAAAGGTATGATGATCCTATAAACCTTTGTGATAAAGCATATAACACGGCCACCTTCGTCGCTCAATATAGTGCAAGTTTCTTTCCTATATGAGATCCCTCACAGTGGCAACCCGCCAACTGGAGGTTGGTCCCTGATATCGAAAAGTTTTGCAACCGGAGGCGTGGCCAATTTGCAGAGAGAATGATAAGGAATCAGATGGATGAGAGACTTCCTGGTGATCGTAAAGGTATTCGTGGGTGATGTTCTGCATAGGGTCCTGCTTATAGTACGGAGTTTTTAAGAATGATTAGTTATGGAAGTTTCTAGAAATACTTAATTTTTCAGGAGGCAACTATGTATTTCATGATATTGTTTAGACTATTTTTGTGTTGATGCTACATATTATTCTGTGACGCTTTATGTTATATTATATTATCTTGTCATTTTATTGATTTTATTATTGTTCCGTGCCACATGTCTAATTCAGAATAAATCACCAGGGGTGGATTGATATGAATTGTTTTCTGCTAGAAATTCTTTTGTGATTCTGTGCTACGTGTTGCACTGACTGATTATCAATATTTCATTTTCTCCAGGGATACACCATGGATCATCCTGAGCCGATCGATGAGGATTTTCTCTATCTACACATGGAGCATCGTGCACGGGTAATATACAACGGTGACTTGCAGGTCAGACGGTGTGATGGGGCATGTTGGGATGTTGAGATCCCTGATTGAGTGTTGCACTATGTTTGTGCGGTCGACTTCCAGGCTTGCTTGATTCCGCACACATCCACATTGACCATTCGCCTATCACAGCGTTGGTCGAACGCTGGAAACCTGAAACCCACACATTTCATCTTCCGGTGGGAGGGGCTACTATCACATTGCAGGATGTGGGTATACTCGATGATATGCCCATCACAGGTCTTGATAGAAGCATGCATGCGGCTGAGTGGCAGACAGTATGCACTGACTTCTTAGGGGCTAAATCACCCTTGGAAGCCATCAACGGGAGCCGTATAAAAGCCTCATGGTTGGAAAACGTGTTTCACAATCCATTTCCGTTAATGATACAGAGGTAGATTGTCAGGAGCGGGCAAGGGTATTCATCCTACTGTTGGTTGGTGGATTTCTTATGTCTGACACATCGATTCCCAAATCTCTCTCCTGTACTTGATGATACTCCTGGACTTAGATGCAGCACAACAGTATAGTTGGGGAAGTGCAATTTTGGCACACTTGTATAGGAGCTTATGTGACGCTGCAATTCCGCATACGAAATCCATATCCGGGCCACTTGTCCTACTACAAGTAACATTGCTGATTAAACTTGTTAGTTGGTCACATATTCATATTCAGCCCTGACACTATATTTTCATATCTTATATTCCTTGACAGTTGTGGGTGTGGGAGCGAATACCGACCATTCATCATGCCGGATGACTTCCAATGACCGCCAACATGAATGCTCTTGGATCCATATTTGTATTCAATCAATAAAAACGCAATAATTACACCATTTTCCTTACTAAAAATAACTAATATTCTTCACTCGGTTCTGTGTTTGTGGAGAGCCCGATATGATTTACCACGATTACCAATGCATGTGCTTAAAGTGTACCATGATCAGCTAACATCTCTCCATGACAGTCAGTTATACGATAGTTTGGTTTTCCTTATACCAGTGACATGAAAATTTATTGTCTCTTTGATGACCAAAAACTTGTTCTTTTATGTCAGTTTATTTGGCAGCCATACATTGAAGATGACATGCAACATCTCCCGCCAAATTGTAAAACCTGTAGCAACAACTGGCTATTGACTGTCAACCTCATTTGCTGGCACATGGTCGAGGGTCATCATGTTCATCGTGTACTCGGGAAATTTGGCTTCATCCAAACAATACCTATGCAGTTGGTGCCTAAGGATGAACAAAAAACTCTTCATTCCAGAGACCCTCTAGGGAGGTCGAATGAAGATTGGTGAATTGGACTGAGCACACATGTTTAGGCATCGGAACATCGAGCAGAGCACAGAGCCCCGGTCCTTGGATTAGCATATCCATTAACACCTGATCAGGAATACATGGAGTGGTATTTCCGCAGCACAGTGACCATGATCGACTGGCCAGGAAGGCGCCCAACAGTTACAGAGGGGTTTCACGGAGATGGAGCAATCTTGGAGTATATGGTATTTATTAATTTTGTCCAATTACATGTAAATAATACATAAAATTTCTTAATTTCAGTGTATCTAACATGTTTATCTCATTTATGCAGATGCAGGTTATGTCAAGGATGCGCCTCAGGTCCGAAATTAATTTGGATGGATGTCCCCCACCTTTCACAGACGTTATCAGGGACTTACATGAATATGCCAGTGGTGCTCTAGAATATGCGCATGAGCCCTCCAGAATGCAGTACTATCACCCACATGTGCACACCGAGGGACCTCCCCCTGGTCTTAGATACAATGAAATCAGAAGCCACCATACAGCTCCTCCTGACCGGCAGGGTGGTCGTTGACGCGGCCCTAGAATACCTACTCCAGACATTAGTTCCTCTCAAACCAGACCTTCACATGCTAGTCCAGTCCACGAAAGACCATCAGATGTTGGACCCTCACACTTCACCACTTCTCCGGCTCATTCTACGGTATACCATACTTGAGCTAGTAGTCATGCGCATATATCTCCGATCGCTCTGTTTCATACGGCTAGCGGTCCTCAAGTGCAACATCATTTTAATGATGAAGCAGGAGACGATATGGAGGAGGATTTAACAGAGGGACTTCAGGATGACGACTTATCAGCGTCTACTCATGTGGCTGTAAGAAGATGAACATCTCGCACCATACGCCCGCCCCCATGTGGAACAGGAAGAAATTTTTGCGGAGGGCATCATAAGTACATTCGACAGGTATTCATAGAATATTGTATTACTAATACGTACATTTCTTCCTATCCATATATGAATGAATTCATATTTTGTTATTATTATCGTCCTCCAATTAAATAAACAAAGAATATGACTACTACTTTATTTTTTAAAATGAAATTAATAATTATCGAGGAAAGCATATAATTAAAATTTCAAGCATGCAACTCTATCTTATATATATGTATATATACATATTCATTTTTTAAATATATTGATCCATGTTTTATAATATTTGTTTCCATATTAATTACTTGAAAGGTTATAATATTTTCGACAAAATATAAAATTGGAAGACATTCACATATTGCTTTCTCTCCTCTAATTTTCACAAGAAAATAATACTGGGTAATTAAAAATTTTAAAAAAACCCAAAATGAATTCATGAATGAAGAATATTTTTAGAAGTAATATCACATTCAGAATGATTTATTTTCAATATTTTATTATGATTTCTTTTTAATATACTAAATATGATGTCAAATATTAAAAATAATTCAAGCACTTTCGGTTTTATTTTCATTTTAGGGACTTTGAAAGCTGAATGCGTCCTCTTCATTTTTTTAATAAAAAAATTCTTTACAAAAATAAATCGGACAAAAAATCAGTAAAAAAAATACTGGATTAGAGGACACATCCTCTTTATTTTTTTTATTTTACTTATAGAAAATAATGAAGACAAAAAAGAAAAAGAAAATTGATTTAGAGGACGCATTCTCGGAATACATCTCTTGATTTTTTTAAAAATTTTATTTACAGAAATAAATAGGACAAACAAAATAAAAAATCAAAATTTGAATTAGAGGACGCATTGGCTTATTATTTTTTAAAATTTTACTTATTAAAATATTTAAGATAAAATAAATAAATATATAGAATAGAGGACGCATTCGCTGAATGGTCCCTCTCCTTTCTTTCTTTTTTAAAAAAATTACTTACGGAAATAATTAAGAAAAAATAAATAAATAAAAATATAGAATTAGAGGACGCATTTGCGTCCTCTTATTTTATTTTAAAAAAATTTGCGGACGGAAATAATTAAGACAAAATAAATTTTAAAAAATATAGAATTATAGGACACATTCTTATTTATTTATTTTTACTTTCAAAAATGGTAAAGTCTTGGAAAAAAGGCTGGGAACACGGGGTTGAATTGAAATTATAGAAAGGTAAAAAGTTTTAGTTGAAATATTAAAAATTTACAATGCAATATTTAGGAGTGATAGGTTTGTGACCCGATTAATACAACCCAAAAATTTTATTTTGATTTTTTCAAATTTATAATTTAAACATTGATCTTTTCATAACTTATGGATAGACCGTCTTTCAAGAGACAGGACTCTTCAAAAATAACGAAGTAAAAAAATAAATTTAGAGGACGCTGAACCCTATTAGTTTCCGTTTTAAAATTTCCTCTCATTTTACATATATTTAACCCGAAAGGAATGAACTCTGAGATATATTGGATGCGTTTTATTCATGAAATTCAAAGGCTGGGAGAATGGAAAACAAAGGTTGCATATGTTTGTGAACGGGCTAAGAGTTGAGGGGGTTGGGTAGAATAAACTGGGCCAAACTTGGGCCTGTTCAATGTGATTAACTAAATAAGTTTTTTGGAACAAAAAGGAAAACCGCAGGTTTATTTATTTTCTTGTTTCTCATTTTTAATTTTTCCCCACTTTTTACTTCGATTTTTTGACATTTACCTTCAGTTATTTTGTAACCGAAGTAAAATAACTCTTTTAACTTCGGTTTTTTGAAAAACCGAAGTCCAATAACTTTTAATTTTGGTTCTTGACTTTTAATTTTGATTTTTCTATAACCGAAGTTAAAGAGCAAAGTTAAAAGTCCTTTTTGTATTAGTGAATCCATGTGTTTATAATCCTTCTTCATAGTAATAATATATGTGTGTGTTTAATTAGTCAATTTTCTTACAACTAGCTCTATATTCATGTTAATGTCTTGATTAAATCTGATCAAATGTCTGTGGATGTGTATGTGATCTGTGCACCCCAAATAAGGTTAGAAAGATTGGATCTTTATAATTAGCTAAAAACTAGAAAATATATCTGATCTTATTATAATATTTAGGAAGAGACTTTAATGGCAATATATAGGAACCTGCAGGAATACTCAGAGCCATGTAACCTTGCTTCTGAAACAATAAAGAACTTTGATGAATTCATTACCTACCTAGAAATGACAGAAACTAAACTCTAGGCAACACCTTCACCTAGAGTAATCATAGGTGAGTTAAGCCAATATGAAAAATAGTAGATAGGATCTTAATTAGCTTCCCAGGGGCTCTTGAACACATATAATGAATCTATTGTGCATGTTCTTAATAGGACATCATCAGATCATGCCCCTTTGTTAGTTGAACTACGAAAATCTGAAACCACAAGTCCTAAACCCTTAGGGTTTCAGGAAATGTGGTTTTCATAGAGATGATTTCATGCGGTTTAGTGAAATCAACTGGAACCTTCCTGTAGAAACCCCCGGTGAATTAGGCTTTGAACTAAAAATCAACAGGCTTAAAAAAATTAAAATATGGAACATGGAACACTTTGGTAGGGTCTCAAATAATATAAAGAAGAGAAAAGTGCATTTATAACTCTACCTAATTGACAAAAGTGCCAATATAACCTTCCAGTGTTCGAAAGTGATAATATAGCCCTAGATAGTTTTTGTAATAGCAAAATTACCCATTCCGAACAATTTTAGTCAGAATTCTGTAAAATTACTATTTTACCCCTATGAAAAATTAAAAAAAGTAGTGAAATGGCTTGATACCCTTATCTCCATTTCTCCTTTTTCTTCTCCATGTCCTAACCATTTGAATGGTGTCACACCAAATTAGGTTTAATTTGTCACTCAATTGCGTCATCGCCGAGGCTGACGTCAAAGCTGTTCAACAGCCGTTCACCAACGGAGGTTGGATCCAAAGACCAGGAAGGGATTTGATTGTTCACTCGTCGTTTGTTCCTCCAGCCACCCTCTCCGTTAGTTCATTCTTTGCTAGGGTTGGGCTACTGCCCGCACCGACGTTCGTTCCTCACCGCCGTTCGATCTATCGTGGCAGGTTTAGTATGAAGGAGGCGGCGTGGCTGGAGAAGGTTGTGGTGGCAGGAGGAGGCGTGGAAAATTAGCAATGCCATTTGAACGGCAGGTTCAGCGATGCAACACTATTCAATCTATGGTGCGGGGTTTAGTGTGGAGAAAACAGTGTGGCTAGTGGCGGCGCTGAGTCAAAGACTAGGTCAGCTAGCAAGGGTCGGGTTTAGGGTTTAAGGTCCGCGCACGGGTCAACGCACATTGGTGGCTATGACTGGAAGAGTTGGCTTGGTGGGGGTGGTGGCGGGGGTTAGCCAGAAGGGGCGGTGGTGGAGTGGGTTGACTGGATGAGGTGGTGGTGGCAGCCTGGCAGTGGAGGTGGTGTCTTGAGGGCAAAATTGTCCTAACATTTATAGGTTTTAGGTCAAAAGCTATTTTTGTCATTTTATGTGCAGCCAATGTCGAAAATAGTGTCTTAGGGTTATATTGGCACTTATGTCTACTAGTTAGGGTTGTTTTTGCACTGAAAATTATCTGAGGGCTACATTGACTTTTACTCAAGTAGGTATGGTTAAATTGATATATATCCCTATAAAGAATGTTGAAGCTAGAGTATCCCAACTGGAATCTGAATATGATAACTCCCATACTCCTAAAGTCATAACCAAATTAAATGAAGCAAGAACCATAGTCACTAGGTCTATCCCAGAGGAATATACATTCCTTCAACAAAATATAAGAGCCAAATGGCTTAGGGACGTACAATTCCAATTATTTCCATAAATCCACACCTGAATAACCTTGCTGGATTGTCCATATTTAAAATTAAAGATAAGCATGGTAACTGGGTACAAGGGCGGAAAAACATAGGCAAAGCTACAGTGGGTTTCTACTCTAATAGTCTAAATGATGAAAATTTGGACATTAGTGGAACTAACCTTTAGTTCATGTTGGCTGAAATCAAACCCCTAGTAACTGAATCTGACAAAATTAACATAATGAAGCCATTCAGCTTGGAAGAACACAAAAAATATTTTCTTTAACCTCAAACCTGTTGCCTCTAGGACAGACGGTTTAACTGGAACATTTTACAGAAAAGCCTGGCCAATAATAAAAAAAGACTTATGGAGGGTTGTTCTTAAATATCATATAGGGGTCCCCATACCAAGGACATTGGTAGTACCCTAATTTCCTAATAACAAAGTCACAAACACCAGCATCCTTCGTTCAGGCCTATCAGTTTGTTGAACTTTATCAACAAACTGATGGCAAAGATATTAGGAGACAAAGTCAGCTTAGTAATGAATAAACTCATATCAGAGGAGCAGTCAACATTCATTTCAGGGAGAGATATAACCGACAATATACTTCTTATGAAGGAGCTGCTAGATTGTTAAATAGGAAATCTGAAAGTATTAACATGATTATAAAGCTAGTTATGACGAGAGTCTTTGATAGGGTTTCATGGTCAGCCATGAACTCAATTTTACTAAAATTAGACATTCATGGACACCTAGTTAGGATCATAATGAACAACCTTAATGCGACATGGTTTTCTATATTGATAAATAATTCACCGCATGGTTTTTTCAAGCCATCTAGAGGTTTGAAACATGGCGACCCCCTCTCACCAATCATGTTCAATATAATCATTGAGATGCTGACCCTTAACCTCAGGTAGCAATTTAATATTGGAAATTTAAAAAAATTTAAAGCTTTAAACATTGGGCAATTAACCTTCGCAGACGATACTGCTATATCCCTAAATGTCACAAAAAAACTCTACCAAACTTAATGAAGTTTTTGGAGATCTTTCAGAGGGAAATTGGAAAGAGGGTTAATTTTTCTAAGAGTGAGTTTTATATAAGAAATATCATAAGAAAAAAAATTAGATAAGGTTAAGTAAATCACAAGTTTCAACCAAGGAAACATGCCCTTCGAATACCTGGTGGTTGCAGTACAAAGAGGTAGAAAACTGAATTCACATTTCAACTGAATCATTGATAGATTGAATTCAAGGATCTAAAACTGGAAGAATGACTGGTTGACACTATGTGGTAGATTTATCCTTATAAATCATGTACTGAATGTTTATCCCAAAACATATGGGTTGTTCTTGAACCAATTACCCATATTATAAAAAAAAAGATACAGAGTATCCTCAGTGACTTCATTAAAAATATTAACTATCTTGGAAGAAACTGTGCTATCCAGTAGGTGAGAATGGGTTAGGAATCAGGAGCTTACAAAATGTAATCTTATCATTCTCCAACAAAATATGGTGGAAGATGCAACATGGATCTTCCTCATGGGCCAAGTTCATGTGGTCTTTATCAGAATCTTATAGAACATCAGATACTTGGTCCAGATATAGAACTGTGATTTTTTTTTGCTGAGACTAACACATAGGTAATCATTGGTGGAGGCCTCTGCAACTTCTAGACTGCAAATTGGACAGGTAAAGGGCCAATCGTCAACCTTTGGCCTGCCCAGGTACACATCTCTCAACTCCTAATGATAGTTAAGGAATTCCAGGTATGTGAACATCATTTTATTCAATCTCTCATACCTCACTTGCAGCAAAGCATCATCACTATCCTGCAACAGGGCATTTTGTTTACTGAAGACATTGATAAGATATTTTGGAAGCCGAAAAAGAGGGAATTTTAGCATTAGATATGCATATGAAGCTTTCAGGGATAAAAAGGAACCAAATTCATTGTTAATTAAGGTATGGAATTCAATAGTTCCAATGACAATATCCCTTTTCGTTTGGAAACTAATGAACAACTCTTTACCTTTGGATAACATTCTAAAATGCATAAGATTTAGCCTGTCATCGAAGTGTCCCCATTGCTGCTTAGAAGAATCACCATCCCATTATTTTAATGATTGCAAATCATCTAAAATGTTTGGGATACCTTCCATATTATCCTAGGCTAGCCAACTAGAACATTTAGAAATTTTAAGGAAAGATTAATTTTTTTCTGGTGCATAAAATCTGGATCTAAATTAAGAATCTCAATCTATACCAATCTCTCATTGATAATCTATTGGAAAATTTGAGAGGCTGGAAATTAAAAAGTGATGGAGATAAAGATACTAATAGCACCCAAATTTGGAAATAAGTAATTAAAGACCTAGCCTTTATGGTCATGTCCATTAACCCGCAACCTACCTCACTCCCTACAAATCTGTACAGAATGGGGGAAGGGGGATTAAAGGTGGTTTTATTGAACAAGAGAAGGCCTCTGGTCCCGCCTTTGATCAGCCTAATCAAAGTCGATTATGAGAACCACCTTTAAATAACACCATCAAAGCCGATTATAAATTGCATTTAAAAGGCTGGTATAGCCGTCTTTAATAGGTTTCGAAATATGAACTAATGAATGGTAGCATGGGCCTTCTTCAAGTCTAAATCAGAACCTTAGTATTGCCTTTTCGAACCTTAGTCTTATGGAAAGTCCTGTATGTTGGATTAACTTACGAATTATAATGTCATGTTGCTTTATTCATTTATCTTGAAGAAGTGATTCCTTTTACAATGTGTGAATTTTCGATGGTTTTGCCCGGTTAAAGAATCGAGTGATTCCAAATGCCTCTCTTTAAGAGAAGAATGCACCCACTCCTCTAGCACGCCCCAGATGATCGAATTTCCTCGTTGCCTCACAAAGGATGTCGTGCTTACCCATCTGAATGAATTGTACTTCTAATTGATCATGTTTCAACCTAGCCTATGTCTACAATTGGTATAATGTTAGTCAATGTAATTGGGATGGTGGCTTGAAGAGGAAAGAATGACTAAGGAGTTACAACACGTTCCGCGAGTTCAATTTCTTCTGGCTTTTCAAATGCACCCTTCTCGTGTTTTCGCCCTTTTAGGAATAAATCACACCTCTCAATGGCATCCACATTAATTGGTTTACCGCGGATCTTGCCTCATCCTTCGTCATCCCCCATTTGACTACATTATGAACATCATTTTTGAAATGTTCTCGCACTAACTTGACTGCAGAAAATCCATAACCCCTCCGGCTCAAAAGATAAGTTAATCTAAATCCACTATAAATTTTAAATAAATGTAATAACACTTTTGCTATTCCTTGAATCCCTTCTCTCGTGGATCTCCCAACTCTTTGGTTGATTGTGTGCAAGTTAACCACAAGCGATCTCCTTTCTTATCCGAAAAAACGTAATCCCTTGACAATATGTATTTGTGTTCCCACCAACTCTATGACAACATGTTTCATTTCCTTCTTTCGTAGATCCGCCATGTCCGGTGCATCGATCTTTAAAAGCCTATATGATAAATTTCAACACCATCGTGTGAAACATAAAAGCACCACTGGAAAACAGGTACATAAGCACCGGTATGTCAGTGCTGGGAGAGCAATACCAGTGTTAGGAATTTCATAAGCACCGGTAATCTGACAAATGAACCAAAACACTAATGCCTATGAATAAATCTAGCACCGATTCACTGCATACCATTGTCTTTGAAGAAAAAAAATGTCTGAATATAATATTTTCCAACACCAATTTTAGCTGAATGACATACACCGGTGCTAGTAATTTTACCAGGTAAAACGGTGGTGGGAAAATAGCTAGCACTGGTATAGGTCATAATATAGCGGTGCTAGGAGTGAATTTAATTTAAAATTTTTAAAAAATCTTTGAAGCAGCCCCACATAGTTGCATTATAATTGTATAGATACCGGTATGTTGACGAATGACACCGGTAATTGTACTAGTGCTTGATACACAGAAAAATTTCTAACATTTACAAGATAGAATAGAAAAAATGGTTTTGGGAAATGGGCTTATGGTATGAGTAACTCTAGAATATGTACTAGTGCTTTCCATTCACCATTTTTTATTTACTTCATATTTCTATATTTAGGCAAGTATAACAAAATCATGTATTTTGGAGCAATAAATATTGGGGTAACACAATTTTGGGATACAATGTAATTTTCCAAGATTGTCTAAAAGTTATCAATGTTGAATTTCGAGGCCCTTCTATTCATACATACGTGACCAAATTGCAAAGTCGCAATCTCATATTATTGAATTGGATTTTGATTTCTCCAATTTCGTGATTCGACAACTCCAACTCTCTTGGAGAGATCTAAGTGCAAAAAGTAAAAACTTTACTCATAACTCCAAATTGAAATCCGCTCGAATGTGATGCTACCATGCACACCTCCATTGTATTTTCCAAATCCGTAACGAAATATTTATCAACAATCGAGCATAAGAACATATATGTAATTCTTTCTTATTTCCCTTTCTAACTTCTAAGTAGTCAACTCCAAGTTACTCTAAAACATGTACTAGTGTTTTCCAACATTTCACCAATAAAATAATTTATTTTCTATTTCTATATTATGCAAGAATAACAAAAAAAATTGTGTATTTTGAAGAGAAGGATAATGTCGTAACGAATTTTTGGGACATAGTGTAATTCTCCATAAATATGTTAGAAGACACTTCCGTTCACCCATTGTAGACCGAATTTTGAACACACAATTAGTGTCTTCATTTTGTGATTCGTCGCCTCCTAATTTCTTCCATGGACCTAATAGTAAAAATCAAAAAGTTAACTTAGAAATAAAATAATACTAACACTCGGCATTGTTTTTCATTCATACTAGTGCTACGTTATGAATTTTCATTCAAAATTTTGGAAAGATTATTTAAAATATTGAAATATTGAACTCAGCACCGGTATTAGTTACTTAGGCACCGGTTTGTATGTCGGTGCTCCATACTTAGAAAAAATCTTCTAAGGTTTGTTCTTGGGTCCAAAAAATAATAAATGAACCCTATTTAAAGGATCCCTAAGCAGCTATTTTTCATATACAGAGCATCAGTATGAGCCATTTGAGCACCAGTATTTGTACCGGTGCTCCATCCTAAGAAAAATTTCCCAGGTTCTCTCTCGCGTTAAAAAAAGAGAGTAAAATGCTTAGATGACCTCCAGTTCTTTGGAAAGTACAAATATAACCCTCACTTTTTCAAAAGTGCTAATATACCCATGGTCGATTTTTAAAAGTGCAAATATACCCATGACCGACCAATATATGTAAATTTATACCCGAGTACCCACTTTTTTCTCCTAATTTGTTTGGGTACAATCGCTCACTTCGATGACTTTGGGTACAGTCGCACTTTTAAAAAACTCGGGATTATATTTGCACATAACAAAGAATTGAGGGTTAATAAACACTTCATTCAAAAAAAGAGAGGCAGGTAAAGCAGCACTAAATAGTTATTTTTCATATACATAAACACAGGTGTTGTCTCGTTCATACCACTGCCAGATAATTAAAAAAACAAAAAATCCAACTTGATTTAACCATTAATTTCTTGTAGATTGAATCTCAACTATAAATTATTGCTAAAATAAAATCTGAAATCCTAATTCTGTTCCCACCTCATCATCCCTCCCACCAGTCACCGTTGTACGCTCTCTTCGCCTCCGACCCGCC
Source organism: Rubia tinctorum (assembly GCA_032355605.1). Taxonomy (NCBI): domain Eukaryota; kingdom Viridiplantae; phylum Streptophyta; class Magnoliopsida; order Gentianales; family Rubiaceae; genus Rubia; species Rubia tinctorum. The sequence goes on along the minus strand of JAULKM010145356.1, from coordinate 2,576 downwards.
CGAATCCGCCGCTTCCAGCTTTCAGCTCGACCCCACCAGACATTGATGAGGAGGGAAAAATCTTGATCGGCGAACGAGAGTTTGTTCTTTTAAGGGTTTAGGAGGAGCGCCAGCTTCCGACTGAGGTGCGACACCAGCTCATCCGTGAGCGACTTTTGCGACGAAAACTGGAGGACGGCGTAGCAGTCCGGTGTGTTGTTGATCCTATTATTTCCGGCAAAAAGCGTGTCAGCGATGCTGATGATTTGGTTGGCGTAGAGCAAGGTTGGGTCAGACTCACGAGCTGAAGGCGTGAACGATTTGCTTCCGACCAGGTCCATCCGATGAGTAGCTTCCACGATTATGGCTAGCCACCATAGCGCCTTAGACATAGTGGCGTCGACGATGTTGGTGTTGCGGGTGGCAGCAGAGCCGGTGAAGACGGTGAGCTCTATTTCTGTTTCCCCCCTTTTTGATCCCGTATGTTGATATCTCTGTTTAGATTTTCGTCGTCTTGTCTATGTTTGTTACATGAGATCCGTTGACATCATTTGGAAACTTTACCTTATGTTTTCTCCATTGAAGAAGTTTGTCAAGTTCATCTTTGACATGATCAGAATGTCTATGGCATATATTGCATATCTCTTGCATCTCTTTTCTTTGTACATATATTAACAATCACATACAGAACCATGGATAATTGATGTCATTTCTTTTCTTGTCATTTCCTTTACCGTTGTAGCTTATCAAGTCAAATGCTGTCAATTCACGCTCAGAGAGCTAGATTTTGTTGGAGTTTTTGTTAATGTCTTTTATTTAATTACCCATCCTTAAAGGGATTCTCATTGCTAATAATGGAACTGGTAAAGTTCAGAGTCAACCTTTAGCAATTGACGAACTAAGTGGATATGTTTGGTTTTTATTCTTTCTTGGAATTGCCTAGATTATTACTTATTTTGTGATTTGCTTTGATTCTTCACCACCTAACCAACCTCTTTTGATTTCATTTGAGTATTGCCTCGGCATCTTCTGTTTGATGTATGCATGTTTACTGATTTTCTTGTTCACATTGGTTCTCAATGAGATATCTTACTGTTTTGATTGATGGTATCACTTTCCAAAATCATGTCTTCGAAAGTTGTGTTATCTGTATGTTGTGATACAAATATAAGATGGTTACATTATCTTCGTTAACTTTGTCGCCTTCAATGTTCTCAATGGTGCTATGTTATGTTCTTTTTTCCAGCATCGCCGTTATACCTAAGCTATCTGAAAATGTTTGGTTTGTGGGGGTGTAGATACTTGTTCGAAAAGGAATGTTTGAGCTGAAGAGATAACCATATTGAAATTGTTAGTTGGAACCAGCGGTTTGAAGGTGGCCTTATGATATAGCTAATGCTACGTTTTGTATATGGTAACAGTATAAACTTATTGAGCAGAAATCAAATGCGTTATTCTGAAAAGATGATGGTTTAGCTTTATATTCATATGTGGCAACTTGTGACTTGTATGAGATTCTGTATTTGTGGGTATGTGAACCTCTGAAGGGTTAGTGGGAGGGTCGAGTCTTGATACTTGCATATGATGTGTACTTTTGTTTCGAATCTTCAGTCAAGCTTCTAGACAAACTCTTGCATGAACTGCAAAAATCTCCAATTAAAGAGCTTACTTTTGATGTTGGTAGTTTAGATTTGTTATACGTATGTGTAGTTTTTGTAATCGATGTAGGTACCTTGGTTAAAAGCACTTTTTATATTAGTGTAGATTGATACGATTTAGTTACCTTAATTGAATAATAGTGTGGAGTATTCATTGAATTCAATTCACGTTTTTTTTCTATATTTCATGCATTTTTTTGTTGTAATAAATATTTTGATTTCTATTTTTTAACTAATCACCTATTTACTAGCACCAGTACAAAAGAGCATAGGTACGAGTATTTTGACCTTTTTGAATACCGATGCCTAAGTATAGCGATGTTGGAACTCAGATTTTTGGCACCGGTAATCCATACCGATGCTAAGAAATACTTAGAACCAGTATGGATTACCCGTGCCTAAGTACCGGTGTGAGATAACGTACATATAAACGATGTCCCAGCACCGCTATACATACACACCGCTATAATCATTCTCATGTTTTGATATTACATTTTAGAGAGAGTTTATTCGCCAGTGACGAGAAACCTGCGCATGTTTCTCCACAGTTTGCTAAGTTGTTACAGGAATTTGATGATGTTTTTCCTGAAGTATTGCCGTATGGATTACCTCCATTGCAGCATTGAACATCATATTGACCTGATTCCGAGTTCAGTTATCCCTAATCGTCTGGCATAAAAAACAAACCCTGAAGAAACTAAGGAACTACAACGGCAAGTAGAATAGTTACTACAAAAAGGGTATGTACGTGAATCTCTATCTCTTTGTGTTGTACCTGTCATTTTAGTTTCTAAGAAAGATAAAACTTGCCGAATGTGCATTGATTGTCGTGCTATAAACAAGATAACCATTAAATACCGTTATCCTATTCCTAGATTAGATGATATGCTTGAGGATTTGCATGGTTCTGTGATATATACAAAGATTGATTTAACTCAG
>JAULKM010145346.1:0-17808 GCA_032355605.1 Rubia tinctorum | reverse complement strand
GGACCCTCACCTTATCAAATTAATTGTGGGGTCTCTGTCATCTCTTTCTTCATGTCACTTTGTAGGGGGGTGTCAATGCAACATCCTTCGATTTTGGGCATGGAATTTTATTTGAAATGACCATTTTATTTTTATTTTTATTTTTTTATTTGGGCATGAATGATTGGGTTTTGTAGACCTAGCTAAAATTCTTGTTTAGATAACTAATAAATCATCTAAAAACGGTGAAGAAATTGTTTATTGCTCCTGTAGAATTTGAGTACATAGCTTGTTCAAGTATTGCACTAAAAGAGTAATGATCTATTAGTTCAATCCATCTCAAAAATATAATACTCGAGATTCTATAATTGTTATTTTAATTTATAACAATTGAGCACTTACTTTCATTGTCTTTAGGAAATCGTTTGAGTTTCGCACATGGGCTGTGTGCAAATGGAACCTAAGTGAATAGTTTATTGGCCCAACTTAAAGTTCTTTTAGTACCCAAAATCTCACTAAGATAAATTGGGGCCTCTAATATACTATCTCATGTGTAATGATTGGGATCTGAACTTTCGAAATGGCTCATAAGATAAGAAGGATTTTTGGGCTAGAGTCCAGATGTCTGCCAAGACTCGAGATGTAATTAAACTTGAATTGATAAAAACCTAGAGTTTAGATGTGAAGGCGAATAAAATTGGAGACGAGTGGCGTGTTGAAAGATATATTCCATCGATTTATTTAAAATAAAATGACTTACACATATAGAACGTCTTTGGTCACTTCCACTTAGTACCAATTGATTTTAAAATAGAATCCCAAGATACATTGAAATGTAAATGGTATCAGAGTCTAAAATCCCGAAACTTCTAAAATTCTTAAAATCCCAAATTTTCCAAATATTCCCATCGTCGTCCGCTGCTGCGCTTGCCCGACATGCGCCGCCGCCGTCAACCGCCACTCGCCGCCACCATCAACCGCCATGCACTGCCGTCGATCTCCACGCGCCGCCGCATCGATTTCATAACTGCCACAGCCGATCCAATCCTACCAGTGTTGTCTCTGTCCAATCTAATCCGCACTGCACCAATGTCGACTTCTGAATCCAATTTTGCCCGTGATGCCGCAAAAGCTGCTCACATTGTTAGCGAAACTAAGGCCAATAAGATCAGGAATCTTGCTGCCAACGATGTGAATGCAACTTTGCTTAAGCACTTGAAATTGCATTCTTGCAACTTGCAAACTGCACTTGTTGTCGTTCGATGAGTTCATACTATATTTATCCATCCGACAGTCCCAATATTGTCACATGTCCCGTTGTTATGAAAGGTGGAGAAAACTACAGAGAATGGACTACTGCAATTCACAGTGCTTTTCTTGCTAAGAATAAACTTGGTTTCATTGATGGAATCATTACTCAACCCCCGATTGGTCATCCTGATTACGACGATTGGCCCAGAGTGAATGCTACAATTGTTTGTTGGATCCTGCAAGTCGTTGATCCATCTGTACGATCTTCTGCAAACTATTTTTCTATTGCTATGCAATTATGGGATGATCTTGCTGAAATATTCTCCCTTGACAATGGACAAAAAATTCTACAGATGTGGTGACATCATCAATTACCGCTAAAATGGACAGTCCATTGCCATATACTTCGGTAAACTCAAGAAAATGTATGATGAATATAACTCGTGTATACCTCATCGGGTTCTTTCTGTGAACCTTTCAAACAAATGTGTCTCTGCAATGATGTCGCTGCCATCACTGACCACGAGAATGAGAATTTATCAAATTCTCCTTGGTTTAGATAACAACTATCACACCTTGCGATCCAATGTCATGGCCAAGAACCGTTGTAACCACTTACTCGCATTTATGCTCTCGCAATTCAGGATGAGGGTAACAAATCCGTCATTTGGGCACGTGAACCTTCAACTGATTCCATGGCATATGTTCCTCGTCAACCACCACCTTTGGGATCATCACCTGGAGTTCCCACTACAACTAGACACAAGAATCTTCTTTGTACTCATTGTAATCGCAAGGGCCACAAAAAACTACTTGTTTCAAGCTCACGGGCTATCCATCATGGTTCACGGAAATGAGGAACAAGGTCATCACCGCCAAAAATGCAGCTCATCTCAGCTTGCTGCCGGTCCCAATGTTCTAATCATCGGCGCCGCGCCTCACCGCCCGCAGCCGCCATTCACCGGCTCGATTCTGCCGCTGCGGCACCAGTCTTCCCTGATTGATCCGTCAGCGGCCTTACTCTATTTGACAACCAATGGAGTATGACCCTTTATTTATTTAATCAGCTAAACTATCCTTTCTGACCATACGTCAGGTAAGCCTACTTTACCTTGTATTCTTTATTCTGTAGCTTCATATCACATGACTAGTGACAAAGGTTCTCTTATTGATCTTACTACTGCTGCCGTTTCAATTGATGTTCTATTGCCTGATGGATCTGTGTCGTCTGCTGCACAATATGGATCTTTATATTTTGGAGATATCACTCTTACTCATGTGCTTTATATACCTACACTTCGCTGCAACTTATTATCATGCTCAAGATTGCTTTTCTGCATTACAATGTTTAACTTTGCTTACCAAAAGTTATTGCCTATAACGAAAAATTAGTACGAGAGCTGTGATTGGCATGGGTGAACATCAGCGGGGAGGGGGAGGGGGTTATTGGTTTTGTCTGTTGGATGACCGAGTTCGGCCACCTATTCCGAAGCCAGTTTTGACAGTTCCTTTAGTTTCCGCTTCTTCATTTTATATATGGCATCAGCGTTTTGAACATCCATCCTTCACAGTGTTGTCTTCTATTCATACTCTTGATTTTAGCACAAATAAATCTTCTGCTCCTTGCTCTGTGTGTCATAGAGCAAAGTAGATTAGACCTGGTTTTCCTTTGAGTTCTTCAAATTCTAGTTCTTTGTTTGAATTAATACATTGTGATGTTTGAGAACCTTATAGCTCACCTTCTTCTAATTGAGCTTTTTATTTCTTAACGATTGTTGATGATTATTCCTGAGCTGTTTGAATTTATTTATTAGTAGCTAAGTCGGATGTAGCTTCTAGATTTATAGAATTTTATACTTTGGTCAACAATCAGTTCAGTTGTACTCTTCATCGTGTCTGTTGGTAAGCGTCGTTTAACTTTCCAAATAACATGCAGACTCAGAAAAATACTAATTAGTACACCGGTAAGAAGTGGTGATCCCACGAGGAGCAAAATCAATAATTCTAATTTTTCTTCCTACTAATTTCTCAAACTCTTTTGGTGATGCCACCATGCTTTAATTTTAAAAATGATTTCTATCACTAAAGTTGCAAATAATGAATCTAAAAATGAGAAATAAATCTATATGTGAATGATATCGATTAAAAATAACTCATGCTAGTTATTGTCGACCATAGGCGCAATAATAAATCAATTCTTGCACATCTATCGGTTATAGGGAAGTAGGTATGTTTAACCCCCAATTTTTTCTTATTTTATCAATAGTTAATCAATTATAATCAACTAACTGTTTCCTTACCAAAATGTCCTCAGAAAGTATTCGCTGAACCAGAACACACTTTGATAGCATTAAAAATTAAAAGAACCCGATATAACATTTACCAAAGTAAAAGCAAATGGCAATGCACACTCAATTATTCCCAATCTTGCTATTACAGTCTTTGCTAGTTAGCTGTTTTTCACAAGATTGTGTCACTTACTAATCTTACCAACAATTACGTATTGGCGGAAATTAAATAGTAGTATTTTAAAAACATTCAAGTTTGTCAGACTCAAAAATATTAGAAATAAATTTAACCAAGAACAATCAAGAACATGCAAGAATCAATTATAACACCAATTAAGCCTCACGATTTAAAACTAACATTTGTTATTATCTGCCGATAAACTAATTAGCTAATCATAATAATCAAACTAAAGAAATAAATAATATAAAATATAAACATAATATAAACAATAAATTAATACCGAAAACAAACAACCAAACCGTGATTTGTACTCAAGGTCTACGCACTCCACTAACGGGAACAATTCAAGTGTGATTAAAATAATTCCAATATTCCAAAGCTCCCAGTAGTGTAGCAGCAACCGAAAACTATTAATCCCAAAACCAATAAATTGCAAACCAACCAAACTACTATCTAATTGAAGTCTGCGTCTCGAACGGAAAAATGTAAACTAAAACTGATCGAAAACAAAAAAAACTAGTGTCTGGCTTCCGTATTGTGTTGTGTACATGTACACATACATATACCAAAATCCAATACAATTCCTTCTAAAATTGAATTCAAATTCTACCCTTATCTAATTAAAGAATAAGAATCATAATCTCATCAAATCTCTAATAATATCTCCATATATATCCTTAATATCAGCAAGAATATCTCCATAATCATCTCCAAAAAAAACTCTCCACACAGCCGCCTCTTTCTGCGCAGATTTTGACTGCATTCTTTTTGCCATAATTGCCCCAATACTCCTCAATTTCCTCCAATTTCCTCCTAAGCCCACAAACTGTAATCAGTGACAAATAACACATTTAAAGTGCACATTGCTCCAGTAAAATTATAATAAACCCCAATAAAATAAGTAACATAATTTATGCACATCATCTGTGCTGAAATGGTACAAAGTTACTTCCTCCGCGATCTTATTTTCCTGAATCTGGCATACTGTTTGAGACTTCTATGGTTGATACACCACATTAGAATGACCGAGTTGAACGCTAGCATCGTCATCCCCTAAATTTTGCTTGGGCCTTGCATCTTCAGGTTAATCTGCCAATTAAATTTTGGGGAGAATGTGTTCTTACTGCTGCATTTCTGATAAACCAGACTCCGACGATGCATCTCAATGGTCGTACGCCATTTGAGCTTCTTCATGGACGCGTTTCAAATTACAACACTCTTCATGTCTTTGGTTGCCTGTGTTTTGCTGCTCACATTTCCAGATTTCGTGACCTGTTTGCTCCCATAAGTCATCGATGCATTTTTCTTGGCTATTCTGTTGGCAAGAAATACAATCGTCTCTACGATCTAGAATCATGCACCTTCTTCAACAGTTACAATGTCTATTTTTGTGAAGACCAATTTTTGTTTTTTGGACCATTTATCCTAGCTCTGATTGCACAATCCCCGACTGCTGATGGTTCGACTATTCCCCCTTTCACTGAAGTTGACTCGCGACGCAGCAACCTTGTCGCCGGTCACCAAAGTCACTATTCACCCCACGGTCACAACGCCTCTCCATCCACTGGCTTTGCTGGCTGCACCGCTCCTGCCGGTGGCAGCAGTCGACGTAGCCCCTGCACTTCCAGACACAGCATGGCTCCTCCGCCACTAAATGGCTTTCCCGATCAACCTTTCGCGTCACCTGAATCTTTACTCATCACAATACTCGTAATCATTGAACTCCTGCTTATCTGAATGATTATGTCTGCTCCATTACGTCTGCTAACCCTCCCCCCGACCCCCAACTGCTTTGCTCACTTCTGCGCCATCACTATCCTCTGGTGTTCTCTATCCTCTTAATGATTATTTAAATTTCAATAACTTTTCTGTTTCGCATTCTAGATTTTTGGGTGCAATTACATCTAGTGCATATCCTACCACTTATTCTGAGGTATCGAAGCATGTACATTGGCGTGATGCTATGGCTGATGACCTTAGTGCTCTTGACCGAAATGAGACATGGACGATGGCTTCGCTTCTTCCGGATAAGACTGCAATTGAATGTAAATGGGTATTTCGTACCAAGTACAAGTCGGATGGCTTGATTGAACGACATAAAGTTTGTCTGGTGGTTCTGGGTAATCGTCAGATTGAGGGTACTGACTTTACTGAGACTTTTGCTCTTGTTGCAAACATGAGTTCGGTGTGGTTGTTTCTATCTGTGGTAGTTTCCCATGGTTGGGAAGTACATCAGATGGACGTTCATAATGCTTTTTTGCATGGTGATATTCACGAAGATTTTTTCATGCGTCTTCTGCCTGACTATCTTGCGCCACCCGGACTAGTTTGCAAACTTCAGAAATCTCTCTACGGCTTGCTCAATGCTCAATGCAATTGGTTTTCCAAATTAGGTGCCGCTCTTCGCGCGTTTGGATTTATAAGTAATTAACTATTCTCTTTTCTTCTAACTGTGTGGTTCAGTATCTTTGCATGTTCTTGTTTATATGGATGATTTAGTGATTGCTGGTAGTTCTTCATCGCTTTTTTCTGAGTTCAAAAAATACTTGAGCTCATATTTTCACACGAAGGATATCAATACGGTTAAGTATTTCTTGGCCATAAAGATTGCTAGAAGACCAGAGTGGATGTTTTGTCTTAACGAAAATGTGCTCAAGACATTTTATCTGACACTGGTTGCTAAATCAACTGATTTGCCAATGGAGCAACAACATTATCTCGCGCTTGTAGAGGTTCCACTTTATCACGATCCTGAGCAATACTGGCGTCTTGTTGGTAGCCTTACATCTCTTACTATTAACCGTCCGGACCTAAGTCATTCAATTCAAACTCTTGCTCAGTTCATGCAGTCTCCTTATGTTCTTCACTATCATGTCGCTCTATGTGTTCTACTCTACTTGAAGAGTCATCTTAGTCAAGGTCTTTTTCTCTCTTCTCGTAGTGGATTGCTTATTACGACTCTGATTGGGCTATTTATCCAATCACACAACGTTCTTTTTCTGGTTATTTTGTGATGCTTGGTGATTCTCCAGTTTCATGGAAGATGAAAAAGACAACCTACTATCTCTCTTTCTTATGCTAAACCTGAATATCGTGCTATGGAAGTGACATGTTGTGAGTTGTTATGATTTAAGTCTTTTCTTCGGGACTTAGGTGTTGTGCATTCTACCCCTATGCGTCTCTTTTGTGACAGTCAGTCTGCTTTTCACATTGCATCTAACCCAGTCTTTTATGAAAGGACGAAACATATCAAGGTTGATTGTCATTTTGTTCATAATCTTGTACAATCTGGTGACATAGTTACTCATCATATTCGTACTTCCGATTAGTCTGCAGATCTCTTTACCAAACCTCTTGGACAGACTCAGTTTCAGAATCTACTTGATAAGTTGGGCATTCTCGGTCTTCATACTCCAACTTGACAAGGAGTGTTAAGGAGATAAATATTTAAGAATATTTTCTGCATATTACTTCTTGTATAGATAGAATTATTTCCCCTTTTATGACTCTATAAGTCTCTTGTATCTCCATATATTGTAACCCATATTAAATCATATTACAATCAAAATATTATTTCCACATATGTGTCATCTGTTTGCTAAACGTATTAGCATTTGTGTTGCTGTTGGGAATTTTACTTATGTAACAGAACACGATGAGAGTGCAAATATATAGTCCAAAGTAAACAACAATTGAGTAAGCCATTTACAGAGTCATTGTGATACAAAAATATCATATGGCCAAATTAAGAACTAAATACTCAGGGATTAAGGAACTTCAGCTGCAAGATAAAGAAAATGCTAATGCTGCATTTGATGAAAACATGTGTTAGAAAGATATATTTCACATCACTTTCTTAATAACTAAATAACTTGCATATAAGGTTTTGGATTACCTCCACTTAGTGACAATTGATTTTAAGATGGAAGTCCAAGATACCTTGAAATTTAACAAGGTATCAGAGCCCAACTTGAATTATTGAATCGATGTGTGGATACCATTTAATTTAGCCCGATATAGGTTGTGGAGTTTTAGACAAAAATAATCTGTAAAATTATTCCAATGACGGGATAAAATAATAGAATACCTGATTTATATATCTCCTGTAACGGTTTCGGTGATTTTCATTGGTTATTTAAAACCAAATAGAGTTGCGAAGGATTAATTAAACTCTAGTATTGCTAGGTTTATTCTTGAAAAATTGTTTTACCGTTTTAGCCTAACTATCAAATCTATGTTCCAACATACTCTAAATTAACCAATTATGTAAAGTAAATAATGCACGAGACACATAACTTGATTACACAGTTCGGTGAAATCCACCCAATTCAGAATAAATCCACCCAATTCAGAATAAATCCATTAATAAAAGATATACGTAGTACAAAATACATCATACAACTATACTTATCTTCTAATTACAACGTGTAGATTTTGCAATCTCCCCTTGCTGCCGATCCGCCTTGATCAGACTCCCTCTGACCTCGAAACTCGTCGACACTGGATCCCCTCCTCCCGAGAAATTAAGCTATACGTTCTGAACTTTGAACAACAAGTCATGTATGTTGGAACATGAAGAATCTGGCTCTCGCAAATACTCTCGGAAGATAGAAATCTGAAGTGCAGATTTTCTCAGTTTAATTCATATATTTGCAGCGGTATAATGTCCTCTATTTATAGTATATTGCAGATCAGAATTGTTTCATAATTATCTCCATAATATTCCTATTCCTTATCTGTTTTTGAAACATATCCAAATCCCATAAATAAAGTGATTTTTCTTATCTCAACCATCCCATAATATTCCATAAATATAGGTATTTTTCATAATTTCATTATGTTTCTAAACGGCTGTATTAAATATCGCGTAATCTCCAATTTCCATAAACTAATATTACCGCAATATTCTTCACGCCAATTCTGATTTCCATAGTATGTTTCAACATGAAATGTTTTTCTTCTTTTAACACTAGTTCACAAATGGCAACATAATAATCCATGAGATGCATGTGATTTTACACTTTTATCTCATCTATCTTCTGAATGTATTGCGCCTTCCATCCATTTTGTTTTCTGTGATTTTCTTTCAAAAGCCCATATTGCAAGGGTTTTGTTATATCGCATCGTGTAGCGTATACATATATAAGGAGAAATGGAAAACATAAAACAAGAGGCCCGACTTAGAATGGTGTAAAAAGTTACTATTTAATATGGCGAAAGTGAAATAAACTCCTAAATTAAGGTTTAGACAGCTGTGATGATGATAATATATCATGAAGTTCTGCTATATGAGTTAATTTTGTCCCTCCATAGAAAATGACACATTTACTTTTTTCAAATCAAATTATACAAACTTTGACCATAATTATATTAATAAATAAAAATAAATATATCATGTGAGATATTGTAAGATTTGTCTTAACATTTATTTTCTAAATATCAAATTTTTATGCAAAATTATTGTGTGTAGTTAGAGATATTGTTGGTCAAACATGATCATCAAAAACCGTGAAAAGTAAATGTGTCATTTTTTTTGTACGGGGGAGTATGACAATTCATGAGTAGTTGTAGTGTTCAATGCATGTGTACAATAGTAGAAGTCAATAATGTTAGTTTTAGTGTTGGATACTGTCACGCAATCACCAGCGACTGAGTTTGATCGGGAGAAAGGAAAAACAAGAAGAATTTTTTTAGTGAGAATAAAGTAGGATGCTAACACTGATTTGATATTAATCATATTATGTAAAAGCGAAATCTCATTGATTAGAGTGTAGATTATTGATGACCATCAGGATGATAGATGGTTCTTGGCACCCCCGGTCCTTCTCTAATTATGAGATCACTAGTTTTCTAGTTGTCCTATTCGCTCAGACCGAGCCACGAGACTATCGTGCGGCTCCTCGTGATCCTCGTTGGATTTCAGCCATGGATGAAGAAATGAATGTGCTTCGTCACCAACATACTTGAGATTTGGTGCCTCGTCTGTCAGATGTGAACGTTGTCGAATCCAAATGGATTTTCCGTCTCAAGTATCTACCTGATGGTAGTATTGATCGCTACAAGGCTCGACTGGTTGCTCAGGACTTCTCTCAAATTTCAGGATTGACTTTGATCACACTTTCAACCCAGTGGTGAAGGCATCCACTGTTCGCACTGTCCTTGTTATTGCCACCATGTGCCGATGGCCTTTACATCAGTTGGATGTCAAGAATGCTTTTCTCAATGGTGTCCTTGACACTCTAGTCTATATGGCACACCCAGTTGATTACAAGGACACTGATCATTCTGATTATGTTTGTCGCTTACGGAAAGTTATTTCTGGCCTTGAGCAAGTTTCTCGTGCTTGGTTCCAGCAGTTTAGCACTTATCTTTGTCATCTTGAATTTCTTTGCAGTTACCATACTTCTGTATCTTTTGATTTATGAGGACGATATTATCTTGTACGGTTCTTCTGCCATTTGTCAGTTTATTGCTCGAACTAATCAGGAGTTTTCCATTAAGAACTTGGTCTCTCTATATTATTTTCTTAGCTTGGAGGTTGAGTCAACTCCCTCGGGTTTGTTCTTATTCCATGCCAAGTATGTCCATGATATCCTTTGTCGTGCTGGGATGACCAACACTGCCACTGTTTCTACGGCGTTTCTTTCGCAGTCTCAGCTCCACAGTAGTACCACTGGGAAGTTTGACAATCCCAAGCTTTATCGGTCTTTGGTTGGTGTTCTGTAGTATCTCACCATCACTCGTCCGGATCTTGCCTTTACAGTTAATTCTGTGTGTCAGTATCTTCATGATCCTCGTGATAATCACTTTGCAGAGGTTACTAGCATTTTCCACTATGTTCATGGGACTTTGCACTATGATTCGTCTTTTTGTTCGGCCTACTCTTCTGAGGTGTTGGGCTACTCTGCTGTAGATTGGGCACGTTGTCTTGAGACTCGTTGTTTGACATATATGTATGCTGCCTTTCTGGGTGGCAATCTCGTTTTTGGAGTGCTAAGAAGCAGCTCACGGTTTCTCGCTCCAGTTCTAAATCTGAGTATCGTGCCTTGGTGAATACTGCGACGGAAGTCGTCTAGTTATCTCATCTTCTTCTTGATCTTTGTTTCCCTCTCTCCGGTCCTCCACTTCTGCTTTGTGATAACAATAGTGCCATCTTTCTCTCTCAAAATCCCGTTGCGCACAAGCGGGCGAAGCACATTGACATTGACTATCATTTCGTTCATGAGTTGGTTTCTTCGGGCAAATTTTGTCTCCACCATGTTCCTACATCACTTCAGCTTGCAAACATTTTTATGAAAGGATTGTCTCGTTCTTTGTTTGAGTTTTTTTGGTCCAAGCTTTGTGTCTCTGAGCATCCGATGTTTCGCTTGAGGAGGGAGGGTTAGAATAGAAGATTCTACAGACTAGATTAGGGTTTAGAGATTTACATTTATTACCCTTTATGTACTATATTTATTTTCTCAATAATCTACACCATAATCAATGGGAATTCACTTCTACAATTAGAAAGTTATGTACGATAATACGAAGCAAAAGTCTCCGATTAGATAGATTAACAGTTAATTTAGGCATTAAAACATAAATAACATAAAGTAATGAATATATATGGGGTACCTTTTCTAATTATTTTATTTTTGGGTTTTTATTATAAAAGGTTCACAAAATTATAAGAAACTCTATGCAAATATACATATATATATATATATAAACATAATGAATACTTTCTTAATTCCTTCTTTAATTCATCTCTGGGCTAAGAAAGACCCTCAATAGAATTTATATAAACACCAACACAAAAACAGAAGTTTGCATAACTTTTATTAAGAAGATGATAAAACTTCAACACTGTTTATTTTACAAACGGATCTAATAGATATAACATTAAAAACTCATCATGATACATGTAATTCTCAACTAAAAAAAATAACATCAACATAATATCATTTAAAAAAACTATAACAAACACTACAGAGATCTTCATAAATACAGTAAATATCAAACAATCCAATCCTTTTACAAGTTCTACAAGTTCTCTAAAATTTTCTCTAAAATGGAGAATGAAAACTCATAATCTCTATATATTTTTTGTTCAACTCCAACATATACTCTATTTTGCAAAACTTTATGTTTAATAAAACAATAATGATAATTTTTTAATAACGCAATAATAAATAATTTAACCACTACAAAATGAGAAAGTCTCCTGTTAGATCGACTAACGATTAGACTAATCATGAAAAAGTTTGTTTCAATAACTTATAGAGCAAATGACTTCGGTGACCCTTTAACTATCACGATCGTTCTCCTTTGGCCCATTATTCTTATTTTGTACACGTTTGACCCCATAAGTTACAAGACTGGTTAATCGTGGCAATTCCTTCAGGTCAAACCGTCAAAGTTAGGTCAAGACGTCAATTTTAAGGACAAAATTGACTTTTTCTTTTTTTCTTTTTCTTTTTTCCCTTCCCCTTTCGGCCTCCCCCACCACTTGAAATCCTCATTCTCCCACCACCTATAGCAGTGTCTCTCGTTGGGAGTAGCGTGCAAATGCTTGAGACAGAAGATGATCGACTCTTCTACGGTCTCAAATGACATCTTTTCTAGCAACAGAGGCATGGTATACAGCTTCACAAGCAGTGCCTAGGTTGTGGGCAATGAGCGCTGTGATTTCTTAAATCTGGCCTCTACCATCCCAGAATCTACATTTCCAAAGTCAAACAAAATCAGTTTCCATAGTTTCTGTTGCTGCTCACCAAAAGCCCTCCTCTTCCTCTTCCTCGCCGCCGTCATCTCCACCGCCTACCTGATCTGCCTCAGGACGGCGGCTTCGCTTGGCCACGTGTACGGATACTCTAGCCCCGGGTGGATGCGCGAGTACTTCAAGTGGGCACCTTAACAAACTCCCGCTTCATCGTCTCCTTCTTCAAGGGGGGTATCAACATCGTCGACGTCTCAGCGGAGAGCGGAAAAAAGAAAAAGGAATAGCCACGACTGAGGCTTTGAAATTGAAAAAGGGGAAGGGGAAAAATAAAAAGGAAAAAATAAAAGGGGGAAGGGGAAATAAGAAAAGGAAAAAAAAGTGAAATGTTAATTTTACCCTTAAAATTGACGCTTTGACTTTACTTGACGGTTTGTCCTAACGGAATGGCCATGATTAAGAAGTTTTGTAAGTTGAGGGGCCAAAAGTGTACAAAAAATAAGGTGTCAAAGTTGAATGATCTTGATAGTTAAAGGGACACGATAGTAATTTGCTCTACTTATATAGTCAAATTATAATTATTATTTATACATTACGATGCATTTTAAAAGTTTTTAAAACTTATATAAATCTCATTGCAATAAATAAAAACAAACACTTAATCACCTAATTAGTTACGCCAATTATAAAATGACAATATCTAATGGTTAATCGGTTTAAAACAAGACTTTGTGCTATAAAATACAAGATAAATAAATAATATATTTATTTTAAAGAAATTTAAATAACGAATATTTTTTAAAATTCATGAATATATACCTATTTAATTTATTTTTTAAGTACGACAAATTTTTAATTAATATTGTCAGTCAACATTTGTTCCTACGCATGAAAGTTATGGCAATAATGAAAGCTAAATATAGAAATTATTTACATAAATAAGAAAATTACCTTTAAATTAAAGGTGATGGACATTAATAGCATTAAATTTCTAATTTTCCAAATATTCAATTCTCTCTCTGGAGAATGAAACATTCTCTTTTCTCCATTTCCTCATTTTAGAGAACCATATGCAGTATCTGTTGGAGCAGAAAATGATCAAAATATCCAAATACATCTAAATTCTCCATTTTAGTATAATCTAATGGACTTGCTCTTAGTTTGAGTCAACCTTAGAACAATTTTTTTATGAAAATATGAAACCTCATCATTATCAGCTGATTGTCACTGGAAATGAAACATCAACTAAATAAATTTCAACTAAAAACATGTAAACATCAGTAAAATTGACATATGTATAAACATCAACTAAAATGTACTAAACATCGTGATAAAATGCCTTACATTAAAATTAAAACTGCAGAAAATCAGAAGAAAAAGTGAGAACACTCTCTTTTTCATCTTCAACAACAAAAACATTGTACACCAATAATTCTGATAAACACAACCAAAATCAAACCAAATCACAGCAAAACAATTTGGATCCAAAGAAAATATTATCTCCTTTGAAAACGATTGATTTCATATCTATAATCGAGAAGATTAAAAAAACTAGGGTTACAAAATTGGGGGAAAAAAACTAAGTAAACAAACCTGGAGGATAAATTGCACGACTGAATATCACAAAATAGAGTGAATCCCACGGTCAAGAGTGAACAAACTGAAGAAAAATGGAGTGAATTGACATAGAAGAAAAAGAAGCGAGAAAAAATGGGGAAGAGGCAGAAAAAAGGGTTTTAATCCAACACCTTTTGATAATTGCATCAATAGTCCTTCAAATTATTTTCATATTTTAAAGAATCATCCCAATTGAAAATTATGTTATTTACATAATGACCTCCCATCTAACGGCTAGTCGGTATAAAACAAGACTTTGTGTAATATGAAACATGGAACATACTTAAATATAATATATGATAGGCCATTTTCAATATTATATTTCACTTTGTCATTATCATAATTGAATGAATTATAAATAATATTGATGTGGTTAATTTCTCTCTGTAGTGATTAGGAGCAATGACTCAGCTTGATTTGGTCCTCAATAACTTCCAATGTCATGCTCATGCGGACAACATGAGATTTAGCGAAATAATTGTTGGAATTTTTGTCATTCGGACCATGAAAAGAGGGAATCAAGTGAATCAGGTCAGATTTCAATTCAAAGTTCACTCCTTCAGCCAATTGAGGAAACTGTACGGCAGGTGGTTGTTGCTCCAATTTAGAGGTAGTCAACTATCTTAACATCTGATCACCCATCCCGACTTGTTGTTGAAATGCTCTTCGAATTTTGAGAATACGAGTAAGTGTTTCCTTATTTTCAAGATCAAAACTCACAAGAGATATATCAATAGCACATGTGAGAACTATACAAAAATTTCACACAATTGGTCGCTAAACACAAAAACAAACAAAAAATAGATTCCCCAACAATGATGCCAAATTTGACTTGGCTGAAGTCATAATTCCCTATCAAAATAATAACCTTAAGAATCTAAAATATCAAATAGTAGGAAAGTAAGGGTCGAGCCCAAGAGAATTTATGATTTCTATTTCTCAGCAAACAAGTAATTCACCAACTAACGAACCAAAAGAGGTATTTGTTTGATTTAATAATTATTAACTGATTAATACAAGAAATATTAAAGATTGTTGTTATAAATATGATCAAGAAAACAACTTCACCTAACCAATATCCACACATCAACATGATATGTTGATAACAGATATATCGAGATCCTTCAAACCAATTATTGTTCCTATTCCAATTAGATAAAACTATCAGTTCAACCAGCCTGATAGTACTTATTATATAATAATCCTGGAACCATCGAGACTCTTATAATAGTATCAATAAGCAAAGGAATTTAGAAGTATATATTCAACACATAACAACACGGCAGTATTAGCATGTAATTAACTCTATTTCATAAATAGACATTCACCATAACCATCCGATTATGAATTATGTTTTCTACTATAGATAAAAAAATTCCTACCATGAATATCTAAATCTTAGAAATTTGAATAATATCAATTAACCTAAATGATCAGACAAGATAAATCAACAATATTCAATGAAATTAAGATCAAGATAATTAATACAAAACAATAGGAAATCGAACATGAGTATAGAGTCTCACAAGCATCAGCCGATGACTTTAATCGTCAGATGAAACAAACGAAATTTAGTTCTTCATAGTTTTCAGAGTAAAAACTAGATCCAAAAGAAAGTTGAAACCATAGAATGATAGTTTCTAATAATAATTTAAAATGTAGATCTAAACTAAATCTGATTACTCAAAAATAATTATTAATAAAAATATTTTAAAATATAATAAAAAGAAACCATATTAGAATTAAACTAAGAAACTAAAAAACCTACCAACAGTGTCGTTTCTGCGATCGCGACTTAGGAGTCGCGACCACGACATTCCTTTCCGTGGTCATGGATTTGGTTATGGTCTTCATTTTTATTTTTTCAATTCTTCCGTAAATCCTTATATTTCTTCACCTCTACACCTCAACTCGAATTGCAGAAGTAAATTCAATGTGTGTCTAAACATCAACTAAACTATGTTAATAATTACTAGTTATGCTATACAAAATACAACATATCACTTCTCATATGGCTGAAATGATTGTGGGATGATGTTGCCCGCCATAGTGGAGTCCTTGGGCCGCGTTGGTGTAAAATATCCTTGTAAATGTCACTTGGACGGAAAAATAGCTAATTTAATGGATATAAATAACGAAAGGAGGTTGATTTTCCTCATTAACTACTTTGATAGGTAAAAGTGGTCAAAAAATTTAAATGATCAAAGTGAACGGTCGAAATAGTTCAGTAACCACAATTATGAAGGTAAAAAAAAGATAATTTTGCCCCTAACTAGTCGAAATAGTTTAGTAACCATAATTTATGAAGGTAAAAGATAAAAGGGTAATATACAAAATATAAACCTATATATTTGAGTAAGTGTCAATATAACTCCAAATAATTGAAATTACAAAAACAACCCGAGCTAATTGATGAAAGTGCCAATATAACCCTCTGGTGGACAATCCAACGTTAACCTTGTGTTTCCAGCCATGGATCCCCCCTGAATGATAAAAATGTCCTTAGACCCAAATGCTTAACTTGAATGGACAATTATACGCTTACCCACCATCATTGCTCCATCGTTGTTCCGCCGTGCTCCCCGCTGCTCCACCGCACGCCACCGCACACAAACATGTTCTGCTGCGTTCCACCACTGTCATCTCTGTTTGTCCATCTCCACGGTTGCCATTTCCATCCACCACCATCACACCCCCTCCGTCGCCCAGCCCCACCCACCACCAAAATCTCCCACTCCTCATCTGCCGGCCCCTTCACCTAAACCCACTACCACTCCCTCACCTTTACTCGACCCTGACTCGGGACTTTGACTCGGGCTTGACTCGAAGTTGACTCAGTCACGACTCAGACGTTGACTAAGTTCAGATACCAGTTGTGGAGTGCGACACCACACAAAGTCGTACCCTACAGGATTTGGAGCTGCACCACCATGCTAACCGCCACGCCCTGCCTGAGCCGCTTCACAACCGGATTTGGAGCTCAGATCGTTGAGTGACGACCGCCACCACTCGAACCGCCACGCTTGACTACCGTTGAAGAAGCGGATATGGAGCCACACACCTTTGGAGCCACGCGACTCCACACACAGCGAACTGCTCGTGAAAGGGAGCTCTACCTTCACCAGAAAAAAAATCTATGCCTTCGCTAGAGAAAATGAGCTCTGCCACCAATGGAGAAATGAAACTTGTGATGGGTTGAAATGGAGAAGGATTAGTTTAGGGTTATGATGCGGTGGGGTTGAAATGGAGAAGAATGATTAGTTTAGAGTTATATTCGTAAATTTACCCTTTTTTTTTCTTTTTTTCAGAGGGGCAATAGAGGGGTAAAAATGACTTTTCACTTAATTCTGGCATAAATTAGTCAGAATGGGTACCTTTGCACTTTCACTTATTTTCTAGGGTTATATTGACACCTTCAATTATTAAAAGGTTATATTGGCATTTATATGAATTATGTAGGGATATTAAAATCGTCGCATTAATGTATATTTCCAAATAAATATTTTCTATGATTGTAATTACATGTGATTTAAAATATAAATAATTTCATATGTGTATTGAAAGTTGTGAAAAATTAAATGAACCAGCGGAGTACCATTGCGGATTGCACGATATTATTATCTAAAATATTATAATTAAGTTTGTTTACATGTTGTGTCTTATATTTAAATTTCAAAAATAATTTTATTTAAAATTTTACAGTTTAGTCATCTAAGGAAAACTATATGAGATAGTTAGAACGTTAAATATTGAATACAATAAAATTTGATTATTTTTATTTCATTCAAATTATT
>JAULKM010145326.1:0-17809 GCA_032355605.1 Rubia tinctorum | reverse complement strand
CATTGATATGGCTTTAATCTACACCAATAGGCTTACACATGCTTTGGTCATCCTAGGGTATATCTTTACCAATTTTGTCCAACACAATGGACTTAGATTCCTCTATGAATCTAGTAAGAGAGAACCATTTCTCCACACAACTCAAGCCATATCCACGAGACTCACACACTTCTTGTTTCCAATGATCATTTATGGTTTACTCATGTATCATCTTATTTTCCATTGTAAGCAATGTCTAATGTACTCTTCAATAAGTACTTCAAACTTTCAATGACTCTTAAGTTCTCTTCTTAAGAGACACCTCACCTTTAGAAAAGGTAACTCGAAGTCATTCCATTGAATACGATATATCTCTAAGAGACTCAATTATCGTATCCATTTTACCATAATAAGAGAATCATCAATTCAAAGACATAAATGACAACGTCCTTTTCGTGTCCCTTTTCGTATACGCCTTCATCGAACTCATTGATTCAATATCGTTGGCTAAACAACAATTAGTTTGGTCAAACAATGGGTCGTTTAGGAACATTGAACTTTTAATATTGCTCTATTTAGATTTTGATATCTAAATCTCCAAATAACCATTTAGGTCAATTAGATGTACCTCTAGCTTTCACAAAGCCTTGATATCAAGTACCATCATCCTTGGATTTATTCTCACGTCTAGAAAACACCCATCAAGTACATATATATACATATACACACACTCACTAATTGTTCAAATCTACTAGTACTGTAGTGATTTACCCTCATGTGGTAAATCAATTTCTCTATACATTGATCGTCGGTTCCCACACAAAATTTCATGGCATTTCGTTTCCTTCGTTGGTTTATCCTCAATCCTTACTGATTTCATATATAGACTCATAAAGTCCATTTATGATAAATCAGGATCCCTATCAGAAATTTTAACAAAATACACATCCCATCAAGATGTATTTCTAATTAGTTATATTATTTCTTGTGAATCTCAAGAAATTGATAGCTCTTCAAAATTGTGCATATCTAGTAAAGATAATGTTTAAGTATTCCTTTTACTACCTTCGAAATACGCCTACCCCCACATTTGAAATAACTTGTAGGATGGCTCTATGAGGAGTTTTATTTTCCTCCTTCTTGGGGGTATCTTACTTAAAAGATCTCCAGCCAGCGTAAAGGCTCTCCCACATCACTTTGATCATTCCCATCAATTTCATTCAACTACCACATAACCTCGCAAAAATGTTTCTGCATTGTGAATCACATTCACCAAAGGATTCTATGTATTCACCGTCATAGTCACATATAACCACATATGGTTTCTATGCATCACATAAGTGGTTTCGTTCATTTTCAAACCTCACTTGCTAAAAGTATCATGTGTTCAATAACTAATCAAACACAAGGTTCTTACCCGGCCCATAAAATTTCCTTTAGGGCTAAATCCTTTCAACAATCATAACACTTTCATGTATTGATATCTTATCATGGAAGTCCCTCTTATTCCTTCAACTCTCTTGGAAGTAGAGATAACTTAACTTCTTAGTCTCAACTAATCGTTCATTCTCGCATGACCACTACCACAAATGTAGTATCTAACAATCGAGATTTCGATTAACTCTCATTACGGCGCAGTGTGAGTTTAATAACTCCCCACAAATTTCATGACCATTTTAAAGCCAAGTTTCAGTACGATTGCACTTGACTTTCAGACTACTCAAGTCAAACTTGAGTGTCTTTGTGCCTGAAACACATTCGAGTCAGTTGCTCGACTCAAGTTTGAGTGCATTGCTCGACTCGATTTTGAATTTACCCTCTTAGTTCGAGTTAAAGTCCTCCCAACTCAAATTGGAATATTCTCGACCAGAGTTCGAGTTCCTTGCATTTTTTACTCGATCAACTCAATTTAATTCTTTCGTGATGACTTTTCATCTTGAGTACCTATCAAAATTTATATAATCATTGAATTTTTAGGTTTTCGTCTACCCCCACATTGGCCTGGTTTTATTGAACATCCTCACACGTGTTAAGTTTCTCAAAACCTCGTGTCTTGGGGTCTTAGACCAAATCTCTTAGGATTCCCCATCTCAGAATTCTAAGGTTTTCCAACTGAAAAATCTAGAGATTTGACCAAATGTCTTGGGATTCCCAATCTCATGATTCTTAGATTTTTCAACCATAAATCAAGAGATTTGACCAAAATTCTTGGGATTCCCAATCTTGCGATTCTTAGGTTTCTCAACCAAATTCTTGAGATATCCCCAGAATTTTAGCATAGTCATGACAACTCATGCATTAGGGTTTATACCATGGTTCACAAGAACCAATACCCTAGACATAGTCATAAACTAATGTCCAATCAATGAAGATAGCTATTAATTATCGGAAATAGTCTTGTCAAACCTTTCAAGTCATCAAAATGACATTTTCCCAAATAATTAATATAATCATAGCATAACACAATTTTAGACACAACATGAATCTTAAAAAAATTTTGTATATGCAGTTAAACCAAAACCCTAAATCAAGGGGAATACATCATGCATCAAATAACCCAATGTCACATGCTTAATTGATGCACGAATATGATTACTGACCATATTTATGTGTAAAGGAATTTTTTTTCGTTTTATCACATGAGATTCCCGTCATGAATCACAAGCAGCACATTCTCACATATTTTTAAAAAAATTATCCAAACATTCTCATAATTCCCAAACATTGTCATGTAATTTCATAATTAAAAAGGAATAATAATGTTTGATTTAATATTCCAAACTCATGACATTTTTCTAATTTTGATTCAATCTTTCATGCAAAGAATCAAATATGATTACTGACCATATTAACATTTAATCTCATAAGTATGAATATCACGGAATTAGTATATTTCCATATTCACGTCATGCCATGTAATTTAATATACTTACGTACCATACATCGGAGTTTGCAGAACTGTGATTACAGATCTGACCAAAAGTCAACTCCCTTGATTCTTTCATGTCACCAAACAATAAATCTTGTTGACTATGTACACGACAAATTGCTTGATATGATTTTGTTGTAAACAATCAAAATTTAATAAATTTCTCAAAATTTAAAATAATTTTCACAATTATTTAACGCATGCAATTTTTATCAATGGCTTGCAAAGTTGAAAATCAAAATTCATAGCATGCATGAACGCAGATTTGATTTGCATGTATAACTCTTGCAATTTTGGAATGAACATTCCCTGTGTATAATTGGATCTCGCATGCATGCACCAAATCAAATATGGAATGCAGATTGCCACTTTTCGAACAAACCAAATTAAATCATGCGCATTTGGAATCTAAAATTTTCCATCCAAAACTGAATCAGGCATGCAAATTTTTTATCAGAATTAACCCATGTAGACCGTAGTTGCGGTAAGCAAATTTCTTTTCCAAATTCAAGCATTGCAATTTTCAAATCATTATAATTCAACAAATTTCATTCAAGACTGTTGGACATGTATTGATTATATCATACGGAAATTAAATAATAAAAATTGAACAAGCAATTTACATATGAAAGAATAATAAAATTTTATTAATTATTCAAGCATACAATCGGAAAGTTTAAATTACGAATAATTAAATCACACATGCGATATATTAACAATAAATAAATCATGTTTCAAGCAAACAAAGTGATGGAGTCACGAGTTAAAGTCGCTACCCTTGAAACAAATGAATTCCGTCGTGGACATCATTCCCTAGAATAAAACCATCGAAGGACTATCACCGATACAGCAATGAATGAAAACTCCAAGAAAGACAGAAAGGAGACTCGAGTTTAGAATATGGAGAGACTTGAGAAATGGTGCGAGTTTCATGACTGAATTAGAGGCTCTATTTATGCTGTTCTAAGAGACTCTAATCATGGAAACGTGATATTCTGATTTTCTGTAATTAGAGAAAAATATTCTCCTATCACCAACTCATCAAATCCGAGAAAATTCCAAGAATAATCTAATCAAATCGGATGGAAATGGAAGAAATATTTGCACAATATTTTTCAACGTATTAAACATGGTAAACTGTGTATTCATTTACGACAAGATATCTCACAAAATATGGAAATATTTCGTTCTTATCTCTTAAGAATTACACACAAGCAATTCCATTTACATTACGCGGTTGGACTTTCTAGAGACTTCCACGCGGTCCACACGCATTTTAGACAGTCCAGAGAAAAATTAAACTGGGTCAATTTCCGCCCATTTTTCCTCTTTCAAATGTGACATTTCGACTATTCATATCTCATCTACTCTTGATCTGTTTTGAAAGTTTAAATAGTTGATTTTATAGTACTCGCGAATGAGGACCCAAAAATGACATCCATCAAGTCTAAATCCATTCGATTCCCACTCAAAACGACACCCAAAAGTTGAAGAATTTCAACTTTTAAGCATAATTTTCCAGCACATAATTTTGTAGCAAGTTTCGATAAGATACCAAACTTTTCTTTTCTGCACGGGCCTAGGTTTATAGTTGCTACATATTTGCCCCAGAAAGTACAAAAGTACCCTCTACCCATTTGCACGTCTATCATGCAGTTTTATCTGGCTTTTATTTTATTTTTATTTTTAAACGCAAAACAACATCGTACGTTATTTTTTACTTGCATTTGTGGGTATGCTAATATTTTTGTTAATGAGTGGACTTCTTGACAAACGGTCTATCTATAAGTTTATGAACAGTTCACTGTATTTTTTTACTTATGTTTTGTACACTGCATTGATATCGAAGTGGGAGATTAGGGATTTTGGAAGAAAGCTTGTCTTGAATAATAAAGTGTTAAGTTACAATGAACAGAGAAGACAACATAAAGGATAGAACACACTACAATAAAAAGACTAAACTACCCTTATACAATTATATGTTAACATCCCCTCGAACTCACGATGGTACAACAATATGCATTGAGAGTTTGTCTGATAAGAAAAGGAAGCGCGCAGCGGAGTGAGCCTTCATGAATAAATCAGCAATCTGGAGAGAAGATGGAACAAAAGACAGGGAGATAGTACCAAGTTGCAAATGATGGTGTGTGAAGTAACAATCAATCTCAATGTATTTGGTCCGCTCATGAAAGACTGAATTACGTGCAATGTGAAAATCATTCTGATTATCATAATGTAGAGGTGTGGGATGAGTAAGATTAATTCCAGGATTAGAAAGTAATCAGCGCAATCAAATAATCACTTGTGGTCGAGACCATGGCACGATACTCAGCTTCGGTAGAGGAGCGATAAATGACATCATGTTTCTTACTCTTCCAAGAAATGAGCGAGTCACCAAGAAAGATATTAAATCTAGTGGTGGACTTGCGATCCTCGGGATCACCAACCCAATCAGTATCAGAATATGCACACAACTCCAACGATGATGACGATGAAGGAAATAAGAGACAACGAAAGCGAGTGCCTTGAAGATATCTGAGAATGCGAAGAACAACAACCCAATGAACTAAAGTAGGGCAGTGACAAACTGACTAACCATATGGACAACATGCCTAATATCCGGATGAGTAACTGTGAGATAAACCAAACTGCCTACCACAGTACGGTATAAGGTGGGATCTGGCAGAGAAGACCCATCCGATGGAGAATAATGAGCATTGGTTTGAAGAGGAGTATCAATCGTCTTATTATCTGTAAGACGTGCTAGCTCAAAGAGGTCTTCGATATACTTCTACTAAGATAAAACATGACCCTATGAAGAAGAGACCACCTCAATGCCCAAAAAAAAGTAAACCCAATTCTTTCATAGAAAAAATAATGAGCCCAATCACACTTCAACAACTCAATTTCATTACAATCATCACAAGTGATAATCATATCATTAACATATAAAGAGAGGAGAATGTGGCCCACACTTGTATGTTTGATGAACAAAGTAGAATCGTGAGAGTTGGGACTAAAGCCAAGAGAGGTGATCACAGTGGAGAACTTCTCAAAGCAAGCTCTGAGAGCCTGTTTGAGACCATAAATAGATTTGTGAAGTCTATAGACATGCCCAGACTCATGAACTACACCAGGAGGAGGTGTCATATAAACCTCCTCGTGAAGACCACCATACAAGAACACATTTTTAACATCCATCTGTGATATCTTCCACTGACAAACTGAAGCAACTGCAATCATAGTACGAATGGTGGTCATCTTGACAACATGTGCAAAAGTCTCATCATAATCTATGCAATACTCCCATGAATAACCATTCGCAACAAGATGAGCCTTGTATCACTCAACATATCCATCAGGTTTGGTTTTAATCCTATAAACCCAGCGAGAGCCAATAGTAATCTTTCCAAAAGGCAAAGGTACCAAATCCCATGCATGAGTCTCATGCAAAGCAATGAGTTCCTCAGCCATAGCAGCCTGCCAAAGTGGATCACAGACTGTCTTTCTACAGAAAGAGGCTCAAGCAAACAATGGATAGAGATAAGAAAGGAAGCAAAGGAAGGAGAATATGAAGAATAAGAAAAATCAGGCTTTTGAGTAGACTTACGAGGACGAGTGGACTTACGAATGGGAGGATCGTTCACAATCTCAGAAAATGATTGAGCAGGCGTAGGAGGAAATGTAAGAGGGCGGGGCGAAGCAGTGCATTCATTAGAAGCCATGGTATTAGACTCAACTGGTGGAACCTCGTCGGTGGTAGTATCAAAGGGATCAATGCAAATGATATCTGACTGAGTCAAATGATGTGAACTAGCTGGAACAGAGTAAAATGGAATATGCTCTAAAAACACAATGGGATGAGAGATATATATTTTATGATTGACTGGATGAAAATAAATCCATTTTGACCACTATAACCCAAAAAGACACACAAAGAAGATTTAGGAGACATCTTAGAACGCTAAACATGAGTTCGGAGAATAAAACAAATAGGCCAAAAACACGCAATGAGAAATAATTAGGTGTATGACCATACAATTTCTCAAAAGGTGACAAACTTGAATTATGAGAGGTTGGAATTCAATTGATGACATAGACAACCATATGAATGGCTTCCCCCTAAAAAACTTAGGAACATCGGCTGACAATAAGAAGGAGCGAGCTGCCTCAATAAGGTGACAATGTTTATTTTTGACAACACCGTTTCGCTGAGGAATATTTGTACAAGAGGTGTGACAGATGGTTCCATTAGAGGAAAGGAGTTGACAAAATTCACTAGAGGTGTATTCACCCCCTGAATCACATCTAAAACACTTGATGACATCAGAATTTTGCATCCTTGTAAGAGCTCTAAAGTCACGATAGATATCCAAAAAATCATATCTATGCTTCATAAGATAAACCCAAATATAACGAGTAAAATCATCAATAAACGAAACATAATATCTAGAACCCCCTTTCGTAGACAGGGGAGGGGGTTTTCAAACATCAAAATGCACAAGATCAAAGGGAGCAAGAGATGAGGAAATAGTGTTATCAAAAGGCAAGGCTGAAAATTTTGCAAGTCTACAACCACTGCAATCAAAAATGTCATGAGAGCTCAATTGTCCTAAAGCTCCCATAGAGGCTAAAAATTATAAACGAGATGCAGAAATATGACCTAAACGAGAATGCCACACATGAAAAAGTGGGGATGAATGACTCAAATGAAAGGATGAAAATCCACACTAGAAGCAGCAACATCTGATACTTTGATTTCGTCCAACACATAGAGTTTCCGCTACCTACGGCATGTCCCAATCACCATCTGAGATCGACGATCTTGAATAAAACAAGAGGAATCCAAAAACCACTCATTTAGACTAGAATCACACAATTGACCAAATAAGCATAGGTTTAGGGCAAGACTAGGTATATAATAAACATAATTAAGAGAGACATGTGGTATGAAAACAAAACCAACACCCCCTAATGGCATAGAAGTGCCATCAGCGGTGACAATGGGAAGAGAAAAATAAGGGGATAATGAAGCGAAAGACTGAAAATGAGGAGAAATGTGATGTGAGGCACCCAAATCTATGATCCACAAAGAAGATGATATACCTGAGATAGATGATGATGCCAACCTGATGAGGGAGAGGAAGACATAGCATATGAGGTTGTGAGGCGATAAACTCCCGAATCTTCTCTAACAAATGGGAATCAACATAAGGGGCAGTAACCAGTACATTAGTGAGTTGAGGTGGACAAGGCGCCCAAGGAGCTGGGAGCTGATCTATGGGCATTAATGTGGGCCGATATGCCCAAGTACCATGTGGTCAATGTAGAGGTTTTTGTTACAGGGTACTCCTGCGAAACAATGTTGGACACTGAGTCTTCCAATGTCCCTTTTGTTTACAGAAAGCACATTGATCATAAGGGACCTGTGCATCGGGTTTTCCACTCATAGATCGATGTGTGACAGCAAAAACAGAGGGCTTAGAGAGTAGAGAAGTCTCCTTGTCAACCTTAGACTTGAGACGAATCTCTTCAGGTAGCAACTCATTAATCACATAATCAACCGAAGGAAGAGGACTACGATGAAGAATAGCCCCAAGCAAGCCCTCAAAGTCATGATGAAGGGTCATCAAGAACTGAACCAAACGATGTTCCTCCTTCCTAGCAGTATAAGGGGCAAATGCTCACAATTCAGATGATTGAGTTAGAGCCAACTGATCCCACGATGAAGACATGGGAGAATAGAACTCCTGAATACTTATATCATTCTGCCAAAGTGCACGAATATCAGTATCCAATAGATACATCTTGGTAAAATTAGATTGTGTATAAATCTTCTCCTAATGATCAAAAACCTCTTTTACTATCACATACTTTGCCAACTGAGTACCAATAGAGTGAGCAACCGAGTTGTTAATCCAAGTGATAATCTTCGCATTCTCTACCTCCCAAGTATCGAGCAATGTCTCATATTTCAAAATCCCTTCCTTAGGCTTCACACGCGCATCGGTGATATAGTCCCACAAATATTTACCACGCAAAAAGTTTCTCATAACATAGCTACAATACGAGTAATTTTTCACATCCGAATGAATAGTAATGGACTTTAGAGAATCATTCTTACCACCCACTGTGACGTAAATGCAAATAAGGAAATCAAAAAGGTAACCCAACTTGAAATAAACAAACTCCATAATCCAACAAAGTACCAACGCAGCAAATCCGAAAAAACCAACAGTGGACAAGCACAATCTCATAAATACAAATACAACAACAAATGCACAAGCATAATAAGTGAAAATTACCAACACAAACAAATCTGAAAAATCTTCCCAACACCAATCTTGGAAGTTCAACTTGTGCACAAGACTAATCTGAGAATCATAAGTACCAATATCAAAATTCAAAAGCCCAACAATTCAGCAATACCAATCGAGCTCGTGCTAGAATTTTGTACGAGCTTGATTCTGAATACTGTACGAGATCGATCAAATTGGAATTCAAGTCGAGATTTGACCGAGCTGTTCGCAAACAGTTTGCTTCAAAATTGAACTCGAGTCAAACTAATTTCACTCAAAATCGAACTCGAGTCAAACTGATTTCATTCGAACTCGACCTTGAGCCAATATACTACAGGTTCGCATGAGTTTGAGTCGAGTTGGAATTCGATATATTTTAAATGAGTTGAATTCGAATTAGTGGCTGTTCGAGTTCAGCTCGACTCATTTATGGTTCTAAGTGTTGTATAAGTAAAATAGAAGGACATGAACTGTACCCTATCCGGCGTCAGATTATAATATAATTTAAGCATGTGAATGAATGACTGTCTGTCTAATAACACCAAACTATTAGGCTACTGATTTATACATGCGTTAAAGATGTATAATTTGTGAATTTTAGTGACTTTTTATGTTAAATATTACATATGCATTTAATTGGGTAATTTTGGGTATTTATTGAGTATTTGTTGGTTTTTCCATTAAGTTAACATAATTTGGGACTCATTGGGATCAAAATTTCCCATTAACATAATCATTACCCATCCCGCCAAATCCCAAAAGCCAATGGACATTTAATACCCGATCCCATTAAGTACCCATTTATTAATTTCCCATCCCATTTCTTCTCAATCTAGCCCAATTGACACCTCTAATTAAAATATATTATTATATATGCAAGACTATTAGAGTCCGTCTCTTGAAAGACGGTTTTCTTATAAGCCATAGAAAGACCAAGGTTTAAACTGCAAATTAGAAAAAATGAAGATAAAATTTTCAGGTTGCAAGGGTCATAAACTTTATAACTACTGCACATTGCATAGTAAATTTTTTATATTGCAGCTAAAAATCTTTACTCTTTTATTATTCTAATTAAACCCGGTCTTTCTATAGATTTATGGAAAGACAGTCTTTCCAAAGATTTTGCGAGACTATTATTATGTTATATGTTGTTGGATTAATCATAATATATATTTTTAAATTATTATTTTCCAGATTTTTTTACATACATAAATAACGATATTAATAATTTAAAATTGATTTAGTCTACTTCCAAAAGTCAAAATGTGTCATTTTTACTGGGACATAGGTAGTATATAATAAGTTATTATTTATCCATAATGCATATATCTTACATAATATTTTCATGTAAACAATTATTAATTTTTTAAATATTAATATTATTATTTGGAAAAAGTGCAAGAATGACCTTGCAAATTCTGAAAGTGCAGAAATGACACTATAAAATTATTAAAATGTGCAGTTTTACCAGTTTACACTAGTCAGGCATTGACCGATGCAATTCAGACATTGACCCAACGTGAAAAGACAAAATACCCCCTAAACTTATAACTAAATATATAATGACCATTATACCCCATAAACTTCCTTTTCTCCAACTTCACACCCTAAACTATTCAAACACCCTAAAGCTGAGCTGCCGCCCCCGAGCGTCGCCGCCACCACTTCTAGCTCCGCCACCACTTCTAGCTCCGCCACCGCGCAACCACCTAAGACCCTGCGCCACCACCTCACACTAATCCCTCCGCCCAGATCCGCCACTGCATCACTACTTTTGCCCAGACTCGCTATGCCACTGCCGCCTCCTCCACACCCACCGCATCCCGACATCTCCCCCGCCACCGCTCAACCCTAACTCCGCCCTTACCTCTGTAGTGCGTCATCTCTAGCTCCAGTCAATCTTCTCAGCCGCGCTCCACCTCTCCCCCGCCACTGTTCAACCTTATCCCTTGCGCCACCTCTCCCCCGCCACTCCCCCACCTACCCTAGCTCCACATCTCCTTCGCCACCCCGCCACCACCGTTGAACCCTACCCGCTTAGCCTCCACCGCGTAACAGCTCCTCACCAGCACTTAAAAGCCCCCCGCCACCACCGCCTAAAAGCCCCCACCCTTGCATAAAAGATGCCCACCACCACGTTAAAACCCTAGCCTGCCCGTTCGCCCTCCGTTTGCACCACCCTCACAAAATTGACGAAGAATGACGAAGAATGACGAAGAGAATGATGAAGAACATCCGAAGAGAATGACGAAGAATTTCCCGAAGCTGCTACTCAAAGCGCCGCCGCCGTAGAGGCTTGGTGATACATCTCAAAAATATCATTCATTATATTTTTCTTAGTTTTGTATTTTTAGGAGACTAACACTATACTATTTTTCCCATTGGATTTTTTAATGAGGTAGGGTGCTCATATTTAGAATTATTTTTGAAATATTGTAATTTAGGAGTTTTAATTTGACTAGAATTAGATTTGGTAAGGTTAGATAAGTCAATATTTATTCAAGATCAGCCTGAATAAATTTCAGCCATATATACTCATTTTATTTTAGGTATTTTAGTTAGTTATGGTTTTAGCTTCCTAAACCTGCCATAATTCTTTTCAGTTTCTATTTGTACGCACACCATCACGTCAAACCCTAGGCCGCCCATTCGCCCTCTGTTCGCACCACCCTCACAAAATTGACGAATAATGACAAAGAGAATGATGAAGAACATCTGAAGAGAATGACGAAGAATTTCCCGGAGCTTCTACTCAAAGCGCCGCCGCCGTGGAGGCTTGGTGATATGTCTCAAAAATATCATTCATTATATTATTCTTAGTTTCCTATTTTTAGAAGGTTAACACTATACTCTTTTTCTCATCGGGGTTTTTAATGAAGTAGTGTGCTCATATATAAAATTAATTTTGAAATATTAAATTTAGGAGTTTTAATTTGACTAAAATTAGATTTGGTAAGGTTAGATAAGGCAATATTTATTCAAGATCAGCTTGAATAAATTTCAGCCATATATACTCATTTTATTTTAGGTATTTTAGTTAGATATGATTTTAGCTTCCTAAATCTGCCATAATTATTTTCAGTTTCTATTTGTACGGCGGAATAGGGGAGGTCATCCACGAAATTTTGACACTTTTTATAAATCAAATATTCAGAATTTTCTAGTTATACTCATTGCTTGCGAGCGTCTTCATTGTTTCTTAATCCTGCAGGTTAATTAAGTATCAATAACCTTGTGAACTAATCCCGCGGGTTAGTTAGTGAGCAAGTCAAAATTAAGAATACTCGGAGGGCTAGATTCTTGAATTTCATGCGTCTCTACTAGATTGGGCGAGATTCCTAGTGTGGTCAAAGATCTAAAATTCCACAATCCAGAGTTTTTGCAAGGAGATTCATATCATTTGGCATCAGAGCAAAGCGAAAGTTTCTGCGACCAGCATATTCATATATGTATTTTATTTTCAAAAAATAAAATATAAAATAAAATAAAATAAAGCAAAAATAAAACAAAAAGAGTAATTCCGCCGCCGCCAAACAATTCGCCGCGCCGCTCAAGTCAACACCGACGAAGCCACCGTTGCTCAGCTCCATCTCCGGTCATCTCCATCCGCCACCCGCCGCCTATCATCTTTGTTCGACCTCAAGAAGCACGCCGCTCTGTTCGGCGTCCGTCGCAGCTCCATTCACCGCCATTCGATTCGACAGTAGGGAAAGGTTCCTCTGATGAATTTCGACTCCAGCTCCAGAACCATTTTCATCTGATTTGCTATTTTCCTCTCCGGCCTATTTAGCCGAAAGTTTCATGCTGATTATCCAGTAGAACTTCTCCGGCCGCGTCTTCCGTTAGTTCGGCGCGTGCCCACCATGCGCGAGCTCACAACCAGAGCACATGGAAGCTGCGCGCGAGTCACTTTGATGGCTCGTCGATTTCACGCGCGAGATAACCAGCCAACCTTTTCATCTCGCGATCTGTTCATCATATCTTGAGTTGGCCAATTTATCGTGAGTGTTTCAAAATTTTGGCCAGCTCTCATTTGTCTCGTGAGTTCAAGGAGTTTCAGCATCCAGTCAATGCCTAGTTAGTGTCTAGTCACCATTTTTACTAGCAGGATTTCGCAAGGATGGTGTGGGACGTTTATCTCCATTTATTTTTGAAGATCGTCCACGTTTCGAGGACGAAACTTTTCGACCACGGATGGAATGATACATCTGAAAAATATCATTCATTATATTTTTCTTAGTTTAGTATTTTTAGGAGGTTAACACTATACACATTTCCCATTGGATTGTTAATGAGGTAGTGTGCTCATATTTAAAATTATTTTTGAAATATTTAAATTTAGGAGTTTTAATTTGACTAGAATTAGATTTGGTAAGGTTAGATAAGACAATATTTATTCAAGATCAGCTTGAATAAATTTCAGCCATATGTACTCATTTTATTTTAGGTATTTTAGTTAGATATGGTTTTAGCTTCCTAAATTTGCCATAATATTTTTCAGTTTCTATTTGTACGGACCGAATTATACCCTATAAATAGGGGAGGCCATCCATGAAATTTTGACACTTTTTATAAATAAAATATTCAGAATTTTTGAGTTATACACATTGCTTGCGAGCGTCTACAATGTTGCTTAATCCTATGGGTTAATTAAGTATCAATAACCCTTTGAACTAATCCTGCGGGTTAGTTAGTGAGTAAGTCAAAATTAAGAATACCCCGAGGGCTAGATTCTTGAATTTCGTGCGTCTATACTAGGTTGGGCGAGATTCCCAGTGTGGTTAAAGATCTAAAATTTTGCAATCCAGAGACTTCGCAAGGAGATTCATATCACTTGGCAGAGGCAGCCCTGGCGGGGCAGAGTGGGGAAGAAATAGGCACGGCAGAATGGGATGCGAGCGGGGAAGAAATGGGGCACACAGTGGAATGAGATGGGAGAAAGAGAGGAATTTTATTCTTTTGCTTAAAACCAAGGGCATTAATGTCTTTTACTTTTTAAAAGTTTTAAAAAGAAGGGTAAAACTATCATTTCAATAATTTTCAGCCATTTCTGTCATTGTTATTTCAATAATTTCCGACTATTTTTGCACTTTCAGATTTTACAAGGTCATTTATGTATTTTCGGCCAAAACATAGGGTTAAAATGTACTTTTCTCTTATTATTTTAAAGTAAAATTTTAGGTGTTTTAGGAGATATATATGGGATGAGTAAAATGGATTTGAAGTGGATTTGGATACCAAGTGGGTGATGGGGCAGGGGTGAATTTTAGATAATACCCGATGTGGGAGGGGTGAATTTTAATGTTGAACCCTCCATGAGTAATAGTGCTTGTATGGGCATGAAAATTTTAGGTGGGTATGAATATGGAGAGATAATAATCTGCAACTGCCCCACCCCATTGACATCCATATGAGTGATGACATATGGAGAAATCATGAGTCTGACTCTTAATTGGGCATTACACCAAGCAAGGATGACCATAGTGGCCGTTGGTTAGAACCCTCAATCTCTAAAAAAAATACACAATATAATAATACCCTCAACAATTCAAGAGAGAACAATTTCAAACACCGGCAAACAAGAGAATTTATAGGGATCATCTCTAAAGAAATACACAATGCAATAACACCCTTAACAATTCAAGAGAGGAATGTTTCAAACACCAGCGAACGAGAGGATTTGCTGGGATCAAAACTTTTGATTGAATTTGATATAGGAGGTCCTGAAATACTGGATCTTCCATTTTGCACACAAAAAATTGTTCTTAAACACTTTGTTTAAGAACAAAAATCAACACAGAATTTATAAATATGGAGCTCTAAAATGTAATTTGAGGATACATGGGCCTTGGGTCCAGTCGATCATCAATCACCATCCTATCAATGGGTTGACGAGGTCCACGGGGAAAATATATTCGATATACACTCCAACATGGAAACTAGCGTCACAATCATTATCGAACACTACTACTTGTTCTACAACTAAAGGGAGTCCTAATCCTGGATAATCAAGGAAACCTCACAGGATCTCCACCTTATAAATACACAAGTATGATCTACTTGTAATTCATTCACAATCAATTACTTATCTTCATACACACTAGCTAACTTAAACATCACAGATTTTCCCCTCGAGATCTCCCGAGAACTTGTTCTTACATATCGACACTTGAAAATCAATGGTGTACATCAACGGTGTCTCCAACTCATTAATTGACACTCACAGTGAGACCCATCAATTCAGATAGTCGATTCCTTGGCTTATGTCTGATTCTACAAACAACACGTTGCATAGAAGTGAACGATTAGGTGGACAGAGCGCATGTGTTGATGAAAAAATTTAGCCACCACATTGGAAAACTTAAAATAGATGGTACAAGCCCATCAAAAAATTAATGACCAGTCCTGGAACCCAACCTACAAGTACGATCCCAACAGATGCTTCAATCGGTTTAGCCACGAGTGCTACCAAAGGTCCAAATTTCGATGGTTCAGGATCATCACGAAAATCGGAGACCAGATCTGGGCCTAGGGTGATAGGCACTAGCATGCTGCACCCTACTTCTAATTCCCAGGCTATGGTTGATGGACAATTTATCGAGGCTTCGGCTGATTTGCAGATAAAGGCATACAATCAAGTAATTCAATGAAATCATCTTCCATTGCACGAGCCTGTGATTAATATTCCTGACAAACCAGCACTCAACTCACAAGTCAAAATTTCACTGTTGATGCAAACCCTCATAACGACAGATAGTGATGATCATGGGTCGGGTATGGGTTGGGTCTAAAAAGACCCAGGCCCGACCCTTAAAATTTTAGTTGGACCCAGACTTGATCTGGACCCGTAGGTTTTGAAAATCTTAGGCTCATAGCCAAATCTAACGGGTCTAAACGGGTTTTGGATCCAAAATGGGTCCTAAATGGATCTAATGTTCTAATTTTTTTCTTCAGTAAATAAAATATATATTATCTTAAGTACAAATAACTCAAGTTCAATATTCCCCCTGAATTAATTCTTTAAGAAAAAATATACAATACATATTATTTGTTGAATTGAAAATAAAAATACAGAGAGAATATGAAAGGAATTTAGAAATTAGGGTAAAAGTATATATATACTATGGTTACATGGGTCTACGGGTTTGGGTTCGGGTTGGGTCTGGGTCTTAATATTTTAGACCCGGACCCAGACTCAGACTCGTATTTTAAAATTCAAACCTGAACCCGGACCCGAGGGATCTAAAATTTTTAAACCCATACCTGACCCAATGGGTCTAGACCCCATGGCTCTGGGTCGGGTCATAGACCTATACTCATCCCTAGTTGCAGGTTACCATGGCTCCTCCTTCAATGATGAATCAATCGGTGGCAGAAGCCCTAGTCTCATTGCCACATGTGTTCCATCTGATATAAATGCTACCCCTATCCCAGGTTGTCCTACTGGTATCCAACCAGGGTATCCTGAGGTCGAAGCGCAACCCCTCCACTCCTCCTCTTTCCCAAAATACACTCAAGGGATGCGTACTCGATGCCACCTCCCATCGGTCAGGAGAAGTCACACTTGTTTGTGCACTTTGGGGGGTGGGGGGCTTATTCGAGATATGATTCTATGGGTCAAATGTTGTATCGTACACATCAAGGGTGATCTACCCCACTCTGACTATATAGCTCAGCTGTCGTACCCATATTCCTCAATGGTGGGTTTCCTACCTGATACGACTCAGTTGTTGTACCAGTATGCGAATCCTCATACATCACAATCTATTAGCTACGATAACGAAAATGCCATAAATAAGGATCTGGATTGATTGATAGGCCCATCAGGGCAAGCTGTTGGCTCTTTCTTTGCCCCTGCAATCATGTTTACTCGATGACTGAATGATACGAAGCCACCGGAAGGACTCCTACCATACAACGGTGATACATAATGAAAGGGCTCCCTATAAGAGTGCTGGGCCATGGGGCATTGCACTCTTATAGGGATTTCAACAAGGCTCTGCTAAGCCTATTTTTCCAAAAAACAAGAAGATTACCAAAACCACGATCAAGCATAAACCAGTCAACAAAAGATTGGAGAGACCACAGATGCATTCTACCCATCGATACGTAGATGAAATTCTCGTTGTCATCGAACATACAGAGCATAATGTTATTTTGGGGTACATGACTGGAATGAGCGATGATGATACCCGGGCAGTGGGCCTAGTCGATCATCGATCACCATCCTATCGATGGGTTGACGAGAACCACGGGAAAAATATATTCGATATACACTCCAACATGGAAACTATGACTAGCATCCTAATCATAGTTGAACACTACTACTTGTTCTACAAGGGGAGGGAACCCTAATCAGGATTAAATAATCACGAAAATCTCACAGGATCTCCACCCTATAAGTACACATGTATAACCTACTTGGAATTCATTCACAATCAAAAACTTATTTTCATACACGCTAGCGAATTTAAACGTTAGAGAGTATTTCCCTCGAGACCTCCCAAGAGCTTGTTCTTGAAGATTGTGATTATACAGAGATTGTTTATGAGGAAAAATGTTGTGTTGCTTTTTATTAATTATGTAGGTATATATAGAGTAC